>BGNK01001144.1:27789-164132 GCA_003297005.1 Symbiodinium sp. clade A Y106 | reverse complement strand
GGGGGAAAACCTTGATCCCATGAACATGTTCGGGCGGTTTGACCTTGACAGCGGGGGGGGGGGTTTGTTAATCGGTATCCAACATTATACTCAACCGGGTCAAACATGACTGGCTAAATCCAGAAAGCCTGCAGGCCCGGAGCACAGTCTGTAAAGCCGTAAGCACTCTGCTTCTGGAGTGCCTGGACTTGCGCCTCCTCGACGGCCTCGCCTGCAGCATCCAACAGGTTCCTCAACTCCTCCTGGAGGGCAGCGTTTCGGAGTTCGACTCCCTCAAGTGGCAAATGAGAAGGTTGGAGCCACCAAACGTCGCTCCCTTCAGGCCCTCAATCGCTATATTATAGCTTGCTTCCAAGGCTTTGGCTTGATGGGCGACAGTGAATGAAGGCTTAGGCCTTAGGCCACAAAGCTTGGCATTCTGATCGTAAATGTTGCCTTCTTGGCTTCAAGCTCGCGTCGGCAAAGAGAGTGAGCAGAAGTTCATGTGCACAAATATGCTCAACAGTGCTTGAGGATCTCGTTCCCTACCTTTCGCTCTAAGGGGCACGGAATATTTCGACTCGAAGGTAGACCAAAGAGGGCTCCAAGCCTTGAAGCCTTTGGCATCCGCATTGTCAAAGCAGCAAAAGCAAAACAACAGGGCCGTGCTGCAGAAGTCCATGAAGTCTTGGGGCTTCAAGAGGGTCATCTGAAACAGCACGATCAAGCGTAAGCGAACTCATCGCACCCGAAGACTGCGATGACCACCCTAAAGGCCCAAACCGTATGATATGATGCAACATGTAGAGCATGTAAACTATACTAGAACACAATATAACAGATAACATGATGCAATATCCGTTCAGAGCTCAGGATCCAAAATCCGGCATGGCCTCGGGAGGAATCAGCTCGATGCCCCGCATGTCCATGAAGGAGCCTCGCTTTTCGGATGGTCTCATAGGGTTTACGCTCTCGCAACTCGGACACTGCCAGATCGACGAGGGCTCTTGGTTCGCGTTCGCGCTACACACACTTAAGGATAAACAAGACTCTTTAAGCATACGTCTTAGGATTTAGCGCTGTGTGTTGCGGACTTCAGAGTTCTGGGTTTTGGGGCATGTCGTGCCCGGAAACCTGAGAATCGCTGGGCTGCTGCAGCACGAGAGGATACTTAGGCGAGCAGTATCACTACCGTTGTGCTTTTCACTGCCTGTTCCACAAGACGACTGAAAACGGTGTTACCTACTTTCAAGCTCCCAGAGCCCTTCCAAGTCTTGCCTGGATTGTCATTGAACTGCGTGTTGTTCTTGATCTCCTGCGATGGATGGAGCCTACTGTCGTTGAGGAAAGGGGCACGAAGGCCGACAGCAAGCGAGGGGCCTCATGGCTTGAGCTTGTGAAGAGCCGATGTGGATGGATGAAAAAGCTTCAAAAAACATTTCAGAGACCCTCGGTGAAAAAACAGCGTGCTTTGAAAGACGCACGAGTGCCAAGCTATCAAGGCATCCGAGCGTTGAGCAAGCATTGGCAATAATTATTGGTGGACTTGGGAGCAGCAGCTCCTAGAAACCATGTACTCCTCGTCGGCCACTGAAATGAGCAAGCTTCGTTGAGGATTTTCGGCTTCGGGCTCTAGAGGGGGCTGGGTGTCGTCTACTTCAAAGAAGCAGTCGGCTACCCAAGGCAGGCTGTCCTTGAAGCCGAACTGAATTTCCTGGGTGTATGAAAGGCCTGGGTGCATCTGCTTGGCCTTCGCACTCGCAACCGGCTGGGACGGGGGATGGGATGCAGAGAGGACCCTAAGCTTACCGTTCTCCTGTTCCTTTCAACAGCCTGTTTTCGCGCCTGGACATCCCGAAGCTAGCCGCATCGAGTCGGTTTCGCTTTGTACGTTGTTCCTGCATAACCATGATAACCGGCCGGCTATTGAAATTTCAAGCGTTGCTTCATCTGGCCGTCGTTACGGATGCTCTTTCGACTCACGAACAGTCAGTCAGAGTCTGTCTGTTGCACCACTGCTTTTATGTTGGTTTTTTACGGCATCAGCCAGTGCAGGTATCGTGTCCGATGTTCTGTCAGGTGCACTTCCCACTTTCTACGCAGTGACTATGGTGCAGTAGACGTCGTGAACCTGCTATGCAGTGCCTGGTCGAAGATCTCATCCTTCTGCTTGTAGAGCTGCCTTGGAGCAAGGTGATTTTGATGGACAGCTGAGGTTTTCTTGATTGTGCCTCTGGACGTAACCGACGTAACCACACCCTGTGATCTCCTACGCCAATCCTGGGAGCTCCAACCTATTCCTCCAACGTCGGAGCCTCGTGGCTACTTGGACGTTCGTGCTCCGTTTTGGATGCAGAAAAGCTGCATGCCGATTCCCTTCACGACCTGGCCCTCTGCCAACCTCAAGGCAAGCAGCGCACGATGTGTTGAGAGTTTCGCAGTTCAAGTTAGACACCCTTGCAACATGAGCTTGGCGACATGACTCTTCTCATGTCTCTCATGTCTCCCTTGGCAACTCAGACGGTCTCAACTTGCATGAACTGGGTTTCGAAACCGAGACACCTGCGCCAAAATAGCCAAACTTATTCGAGCCCTGAACCGCACATGTCCCAAAGAGGCTGGTGGCTTGTCGGCACCAACAGTCTTGGCGATCCGGTTGTCCGTGGCACTTTTCAGGGTCTTCATGGCCTCCCGGCGCTTGCTAGCAGCTGGTAAATTCACATCACACAACTTCTGCAAAGCACAAAGTGTTGCAAGACCTTCAATTCGACACCAGGGTACCCAACCGCGCAAGTGCAAATGATTCGGACGACCTTTTATTCTGAACGTAGGCAGCACACGGGATAGCAACGCAAAAGAAAACAGTACAGTGCTGCAGTGCCACTCATCTAATATAGGGACCTTAATAATTAGAATAGGGTTTTGGAACCCATTATACTGTAAGTATAATAAGGAGCCCCCAAAATAATATAAATAATTATGATTAAGGCCCCTTTCTCACGCAAGCCCTGACGCCTCGGAGCCACTGACGATGTTGAGAGGCTTCCACTCCTGACCCAATTCGCGCAACCAAGGAAGGATTTGGGAGTTTCCGAGACCCTAAATAGTAGCATCCTTATCATGACCCAAACTAAGGTACCCCTAACTCCCATTTACGGTCGGGCCCTCATCCGAGCAGTTGTTCTCGGAGCTTCCCACTGAACGAAGCGAATCAAGCTGAAGTTCAAATCGGTTGAAGCCAAACGCTTGCCTAGTTTTTTCTCGCTCCTTGATCTTCGGAGATCGGGCATAGACGATGAAGTACCTGAGTGACAACTTCTGCAAGTTCGGCATGGTTCCACCTTCCAAGAGTTTCTGTTATTTCCCTCAGTCCACAGAGTCTGCGTGTAAGCTTAGGCCAGTCGGGCAGCTGGGCCGCATTCTAGTGTCGTCAAGACAGCTTCGGTCCTGCAACACGTGTCGTCAAATCTCACATGCCCGGAAGGCTTAATCCTTGAATCCGGAGAAGCGTTTTTTTTAGCACTCGCGCTCGACCGGGTCAGGCGAGGTTTGTGGGGAAGCGACGCTATCGCTTTACATGTTGTGCTGCCAAGTCACTGATCCTTCATGTTGTTCAACGAGGGCATCTTTCCCTTCCTCGAGCGAATCCTTAGCAGCAGTTGCTAAGGCACTATCCGACGTTTTCCGAGACTCTGGATGCATTTTCATGTAGTTGGATGAACTCCGAAACTCGAAATCCTACTGCTGACACGTGTGGATGATTCATTCTAATGATTGCCCATTGAACACGTGGCTCTAGGGGCTATATCGTTATATCGAGCTGGACAGCTAGACCTGTTCGAAAGTTGTCCCTGGGTGCTAAGTGCAAGAATGTACGTAAACGGACCTGCAGGGAAATTCAGGTTGAATACCTGCAGATAAGGGCTTGGGCACACTCCCGTGCAGGCATCTGGACACTCCAAGCCTGGACCCTCAAATTCTTAGTTAGTGCTACTGCTAAATAAAAGATGTCAGGAGACTGTGAATCGGTCTGCAGCACGCATACTCAAATGTCTGCAACCGCATACTCAAAGACACGATAACACAAGAAGACAAAAACAACTAGCTGACCAATCATCCGCAGCATGCTGTGCTGCACGGGCAACTGAACAACTGCGCCATTCGCTTGGCTCTGAACTCAGCCGCGGAAGATTTACATCGTGAGCGATACGGAAAGTGCCCCGAGACCCCTCTACAAGTTGGAGCTGAAAACTCTGGCCGCGCTGCATTGCTTTGTTGGGCCTGCCAGCTTGCCACATGCGAGCCCTGCCGCCAGCTGGAAGACGGAGATCTATGTTCAGTAACTTTACGATCATGCTTGACAGCATCATGACTAGCATAAGAGCAGAAAAAGTAGTCATGGCAGTGGAATAAGCACGTGCAGCAGCAGTAGCCGCCATCATAGCAACAGCTTCAGCAAGCGGCACTGGTCACTAGTCGGGCAGGGCAGGGGCAGGGGTCGTGGTCGTCGTAGAAACGTAGTAGTAGCAGCAGCAGCAGTAGCAGCAGCAATAGCAGTAGGAAATCACTTCCCCCTTTTATTAAACACCCCCCTAATAATAAAAACACATTGGGGCGAATCCTCCCGAAATCACCCCTGCCCTTTACAAACGAATTTGCAAGAGGGGGTCCGGAGCAAGAGCAGGAGCAAGAGCAAAGGCAAGAGCAAGAGCTGGAGTAAGAGCAAAAGCAAGAGCAAGAGTAAGAGAAAAAGCAGGAGGAAGAGGAGCAACAGCAAGAGCAACAGCTGGAGCGAGCGCAAGAGACGCAGCAGGAGCAGGAGCAAAAGCCTGCGCAGGAGCAAGAGCAAGAGCCCTCAAAAGTAACAGTAGAGATAGAAATACAGTCGATGCAAATACAACAGACCCCGTTGCCAAGCACTGGCAGGAAGGCCGCCTCGTGCCCATGGTAACGGAGCTCTCAACGTCGGGCGCCTGCCGTTTTCCACTGGATGCATTGTACTTTCACACGTGAGCGGCACAATGTCATCAGGGCCGAATGTACGAATCCGCCACGGCCCTTGCAATTGCTCCGAATGATTGAATGGCATGGCACAGCCATACCCCGGCTCCTAAACTACTGCAGGGCACGCTCGAGTTTTGAGAACTTTTTTTGAATAGCTCGCCTGCGCTTACACAACGTCTGCAAAAGCCGGCTGCCTCTGTCCAAAGATCAGAGGCGCCGAACCCAAACCACTCTGCGCACTGGCCAACATACAGTACCCCTACACTGACGAGGTTCTGCTTACCCCGAACCCCTTCTAGCACCATGAGAGACAGAAACCGCGAAAAACATCCGCCTTTTGCTAGGTATTGCTGCCACTTGCCCGAATGAATTCAAACATGATTCCGCTGGTAACAAGCGACATAGCCTCTCCGTCAAGATCAAAGACATACATGCAACGCATGCCAAAATTTACATTCATGCTGCTAGACTCCATGGCGGGACCACCAGCGAACGCGGCGGGCTGACAAAGTCTCAGCCACATGAGTTCCAGACTGTATCTTGGATGATAGAATGTGCATGTACCGAAACCATATGCCCTGTGCTTTTCGACGTGGACCTCAAACCAGCGACCCTACACCCCAAGTGGAAACAGGTAGCGTGCCACCTCCCGCAGCGTAGGCGATGCACTGCCGACGAAGGCAGCACCGAGGAGGCCAGCAACGGCAGTGCAAACGACCACTGCACTCCTGAGGGTTCGCAGCAGTCCCATAAAATTGTGCAAAGTGCGGAACTTGAGTCTCTCCTCATGTCATGAACGTGAGTCTCGAAAGTGCGCGTTACGTTGTGCATGGGAAAGTCTCGGGAAGGAATGTGGCCACATGTCCCTGCAGGTTGCCTTAGTTATTCATCAAAGCGACACCCGAAAACTCCCGCAATGCTCAAGCCCTTTATTGCCCATAGTGTAGATCCGTGGTCAAATGTGGTCGGGCTCAACCGCGTGCTCAGCCGCAAACTGATGCAGACTGGAGAATACCGCGGATGCCAGCTTGGGCGTGTCTGAACCGCAAGCCGTGAACACTCGAACCCCAAGGTGCTATGCCAACCCAAAGCATGATGTATCGAGATGGGGAATGTCTGAATCTTTTTGCAGCACAACCTCCACGTCGGATTTCCACAATTGCACTGCCACATCTCACAGTTGGTAGCAATAGACGTAGATTTCGGTTCAGGATGACAACTGGTTCGAAATAGTCCGAATTCGGTGGTGTTACTGCACCGCTTATCCGGCAGATTCTTTCTGAATGAAGCCCAGTCACAGGGGCCGCAGTGGCCTGCGCGTCTGTGCTTCGCTCGTCCTTTACTAGCCAACGTGCAGAAGGTGGCAATGAGCCGAATTGCAACTACAAGTAGTTGATCTAACCAACATGATTTTTCCGGAACATGCAATGAACCCAACGGTTCTGTGCAGCAGTAAGTGCACGCAATTAGAAGCCTGGAACATGGAGGTACGCTTGCGCAGGCGTTTCCTGTCGGTGCTTTTGGTTCCGCGCAGCAGTCATCATTGTAAAAGGGGATTTCGCACGTGCTACCGCACTTGCACATTAGACTAATGCTGGCACATGCCAAGTGTGAAGCACGTGTATCCGCTGTTCTTGGCAAACACGGCTCCGCCCATGATCGTACTGAAGCGCCACGACATCATGCCTCCAATCTCCAGCCCCAGAGCACTCCCTGAACCGTCCTGGCATCTGTCATGGCGTCCCTCCCGGCCGACACGAAAATCGAGGGATGGTAGGATGGACCAAGAGGCTGCGAACCGAGAAGGGTGCAACGCACACACGGCCATACTGGGAGCGGGCAAGCAGGCATCCAGTGCAGCAGCGACCAGCTGCGCAGCTCTAGACATGTTACCCTGAGCCGACCCGAAGCGAGTTACATCCCGAGTCCCAAATCCTTCTGCGGCCAAAACTGAAGTCACCGCCCGGACCCATTGCAAAAATCCTAATCGAAAATCTACAAGGCATGTCCTTGCAACTTGTTCTGAATGTGGGAACCAAGACGTCCTTCTCTACTTACAAGGTGAAACTCGATGCCGTAAGATTTTTCAGTCTATGCTTTGGAGAAACTTCCCCACAGCAGTTACATCGGCAGGATAGGCAGGAAAGTCTCATTTCCGGATGCCCCGTTTCTATGTCCATGCTAACCCGCCGTGGCCGCCGTGGTAAGACATGGAGAACTTCAGTACCACCAACAACCTCCGAACTTCCAAAGGCCCTGGAACCTCAGTTGAACCTTCAAAGCTCAGCTCTGAGGCGACCACGTTCTCTGGATCTGCTACGCTCTTTCTCTCGGCCTTAGGGCTGCCGTCGAGTTGTGGGTGGAAGTAGCTTTATGCTTCAACAGGTTTGTGTTTTTGTCCCTCTCTTTCCTCCCCTCCGTACACTCCTCTGTCCAAGACTCTTATCGGAAGCTACAAGCCTTCTCGCCTGTCTCAACCTCTAGGCTCTGGAAGGTCCTCCCCTATCGAAGGTTGAGCTCGAAAGCAAATGAATCTCCATCAGAATCAGGAATCAACCAAAGCGGCGCGGCGGCTCCCTGCGCGGAGTTCGCTCTCGCCGTCGGGAGCGGCTTCTGCGGCGGGAGCGGCTGCGCCTGTGCTGGGTGTCTGGTCGTCTCGTCTTATCCGAGCTTCTTCTTGTATATGTAGCCGTCGAAAGTATATGTGTATGTGTAGACAAACAGGCAGACAGACAAACAGACAAAGAATCAATAGAACAAATCGATGTAGACATGTGTGTGTCTGTGCATGTGTATGTAATTTACATAGATGCGTGTGTATGTAACTGTATATAATATATTTGACAACTGAATAAGCGAGTATGACTATCCATATAGTACCTACAGAGAGACAGAGAGGGAGGGAGGGAGGGAAGGAGGTAGGGGGAGAGAGAGAGAGAGACAGACCGAAACAAATGTCCACGCACGCTTGAGGGCTAAAGGGTTTAGCGCTTTAAAGGGCTGAGGGTGGAGCCACCACGCAACCCGGAATCCCTTTCACGAAGGCCTTTTCCGGGAGCGACTTCGGCCTCAGATGGGCTACATCAAGGTGAAACTTGACTTGGGAAGCGACATGCTGGATATCAGCCATAGGGTTCTCACGACTCTTTCCATGTTCATGAGCTACGAGTATGAGCGAAGCAGCGCTTTGAAGCCCCATACGCCAAAAGCAACATTCTGCTGTCGTCCACTGCTTGCCCTTCTTAGCGTCCGGCGCGGGCGGTCCCGCTCCCGATCCCGCTCGCGCTCCCGCTGGCTCTCCCGTGGCCGGGGTGGAGGGGGTCGGCGGTCCATGATCGCGAACTGCCTGAGGGAAGGCCGGTCGGGGCTTGTTGCATGGTTGACTCCACGCTTGATTGCTTTAGTCGCACTTCCTGGCACCAGTCGGTATGCTCGAGCTGTTTGCAGGATCTTCGTGTCGAGCACGAGCACCACTAGTCAGTATAAAGTATGGAGAAAGGTGTCAGTCGGAAGACGATCCATCTGCATACACAGGCGCATGCGAAAGGATGTTCAGGTTGTGCAATTGCCGTGCCTCATGCCGCCGTCCTCAAAATCATTGGCTTTGCTGAGCTCGCCAAGGTCGCTGTTGCCAACCTTGGCAGTGTTCGGCAACGGGAACCGAGCAGATATGGATTCAGTCGGAACAAAGCTTCCGCTTTCACGGAGGCATCCTGACATCTTAACATCTATACAAGGCCCGGTTGGGCATGACAGGCTTGCCCTAAAGGCTCAACAATTGGCAGGGACCACTGCACTACCACGCTCCAGACTGCAAGGACTTGTTTCGCAATGGGAGCCCTTCCTTAGTGAGGTCCGGACTCTCCTACCTCCTCCCGATCGCCAGTTTGCCTTGACCATCATGCCTTGCAGGAAGACCTGAGGCTGTTGGAGGGGGACTCTCGTCTCACACATTTGCAACCAAGCTCATTTCCCTCCACCTATACAAAAACACGCCACCACCACTAGTGCCAGCTGCTACATGCTATGCTAACTGTACTATACTCATCTACCTCCCCCCCCCCCCCCCCCCCCCCCCACCCCCCCCCCCCCTTGCCCCCCCCCCGGCCCGGGCGGTGGGCGAGGCCCCCCCGCCCCCCCCCCACAGCTCTCGACATTTTCCGGGCACGCTGGTTTCGCCTGGGNCTTCCCACCCAACCCCCTTTCCCCCCCCCAAAAAAAAAACCCCCCCCCCCCCCAGGTCCCAGCCCCTCAATTCTATGCTAACTTTCCTTTACCCACCCCCCCCCCCCCCCCCCCCGCCTGCCCGGCATCGCACGCCTCCTTGGCCGCCTCAGCGGCCTGGGCGTTGGCGAAGCGCACCGAAGCCTCACCGCAAGTCTTGGACATTTCTCGGAGACCTGGGATTCGCTGTGGTATGCTGCGGTCCTTCTGAATTGAATTGCCTGTGACCACACTTTACATTACAGGTGGCGATATGACAGCGAAGGGCGGTTGGGAATGCAGCCCTTGATTGACTGCGTAGTGATGCCGGCCGTTACAACACTTTGTCCTGCCTTGTCGGTGCCTCGTCTATCCACTGGTGGCACCTCGTTGCGCATTCACGCTGGTGGAGTCTGCTGCTGCATAACACGCGAAGCTCTCGAGCATCCACATCAGGTAAAGGAAGCATACCGGAGGCACAACACGAAGCCTAGTATTTTTATCTTTGGCCTTTAAAACAGCTGCCGATAGCTGAGATCCGGACCCAGCATGACACGACATCACCGAAGTTCTGAAAAACTCCTGGCTTTCAACGGCAGTTTCCGGTTCCAGGTTCTGAGTTACATAAGGTGAGGCTCGATTCCGATCCGAAAACACATCATCTTCAGCATTGCCAATGCTGTATCTCGTTCCTGAACTTCGGCTGGGCACGACTGAAAATAGACAACTATTTGATTGCTTCTGGCCACCGTGAAAATACGGACTCCCTCGGTAGCCCAGCAAGGATCGCAGATTCCTGATTTCTAACATTCTACGTGATAATTGCCGGAACCGCTGGAAACCATACTCTTGACAGTCGCACAGAAGCTCGAAACACTACCTTAAACTCCCCAACCCTCATTTGTGTTTCAAACCTTGAATTAATAGAGGGGCCTGAATAATTCGAACAGGGTTTTGGGACCGATTCTACTATAATTTTCCTCGGAACCCCCGAAATAGTATAGGTAATGATTTAGGCTCCTACAGCAGAGGATTCCAGCCCTCAGGTCTGCCTTTCAGCGCCACGCGGCTCGAATGTTCTGTTATGCCTTCGACAACTTCGAGCTCGACCTCGGCCATGAACACCGCTCTCCAAGCTTTGAGCTGCGGGGGCCTCCTTGAAGCTGCTTTTGGGTAATTGTTTGTTCTCTTCAGGTTTTTTGTGTTAAGCTCCTCAGCCTGGTCAGGGCTTAGTTAAAAGATGTTGTAAGGCCTTCTACAGTGCTCGGAACGGCCAAAAACTGGACCTTTGACATCTCGAAGCCCAGCCGAAGATTCTCAGCAGATGCGAACACCACTTCGCTCGGATCCTGACCCCTTTCAGTGGCATGATGCTCTGAGGGCGCGTCGCCTGAGTCGGTCGATTGCAAAGTCTCTTATGGTGTCGGGGAGTAGAAGAAAACCATTAAACACACGCCAAGCCCTGCACGCCGTTAACCCAACGAGCCCCAGACCCAAAACCCTGAACCCAGAAACGTAGTTGATTAGCTTCCCTTCGTACCACCACCCTGGACCTCGGAGGAATTACCGCGGCCCTGAGCTTCAAACTTTCCCGGTTCCGCTATTTTGCTGTTTTGTGCGGGCCCCTTTCCCCTGCCTGAGCATTGTGGGTGACCCTTGACGGAGCCTCGGCTTCACCTTCAAATGGTATATAATTCTATAACACTTACTAATCACACTGCCGCACGACCACCGCCCAAACCTAAGCCAACCCGTGCACTGAGGCTTCAGTCACACACACACACACAGAGCTGCATTGACGGGGTCTGTTCCGGGTTAACCATTAATTTGCCTTAAACCGATGTAGCGATCAAAGATCTTGTCAGCCATCACGCTCAGTAGACATCGGAGCTCCTGCGCTCATTCGATGGCGAGCTCCCCCCATCAAAACTCATGGAGCAGCTGCTACCAGAACCGGTTTTCGGCAAGTCCTAGGGCTCGCCATCCCGGTCCCGGCTGCGCTTGGTGTCCGGGTTTTAAGATGGAAAAATCCTCGACAGTCATCCGTCCGTGAAACTCTGTACTGTACTCTGCTGTTCGTCCTCGTGTGGACTAGATTCTGCGAGTAGTTTTGCGTGACAGGTTCACGCTCTCGGGGTCAAAGACAAAGCAGAGCGTAATGCGAGCGCCTGCCGGCCTTTGGAATATGAATGGGTCCAATCTGCGTTATGTATCGTTCAACTACAGGTCCGAGCACAGCAAACAGCACCACAAGCACGACATGGCCTTCACACTTCGATTTGTAAGGAAGTGACGGCAACTGTCGGCCGACCTGTGGTTTTCTTCCGATGCGGCAAGCTCTGGAAGAGCCCCTGACTGTACATGCAGGCATGGAGGGCCTGAAACGAATGTGGAAAGGATGCAGCTCATCACGGCACACGTCTCAGCCAGTGGTTTGCAAAGCATCCCTCGGCTGCAGGAGGAGAAAATTTCAGAATGTCCCCACCCTCCCTGGTTTTTGCCCGTGAGGTATACTGTAAGCCTAAAGCCATATGCTGGACTCAGCGCGACGATGAATGCTAACGTCCCGCGAATCCCACGAAACTTTCTTCACGAAGGGGTTGCATTGCTTGGGGGTCTAACGGCGACAGTTTATCGAAGAGGAGTGAATCAGACGAAATCAGAAACCTCAAAGAGCACCGGCTCTGTGACACCTGCGGCAACTGAGGCTCCAGAGGCTTCACAAGGTGCACCTGTCACTGCACATCCTGGGCGATTTGTCTGCACGGTCTCAGCAGATACCGGCCAGGTGGGGTCTACTACAGCACATGATCTGCAACTGCCAATCGCTGGACGGAACTCTTAGAAACTGGTAACCGTGAATCGGCAGTTCTTGGGAAGATGGCTGTGGTAGGGGAGGAGGTTAGACAAGGTCTGTTCAGCTACCCTTTCTCACCACGAAGTCCTGCGGCTTTTTTGCGTGTCGTTGCAGGGCGATAGAATTCGGGAGTTTGCTGTCGACCTCTGCCGCTATGGACGTACAATCAACGCATGAGGGTTCTCACGCATGATGAGCCAGTTCTGTTTGGGCAAGAAAGACTAGAACCTCCTGCCGACTCATACAATCAGGATCATGAGCCTGATCCAAGCTGAGCATGACCACTCTGTGCAAGCTTTCGTGTTTGTCCGCCTGCCCTGAGGCGGCAGTCGCGCAACACCGGAGATGAATTTCTGCCGAGCATCGCAACGGGAAGCGCTCTCCCAAACGTTCGGACAAGGCGCATCTTTGTTAACGCCAGCTTTCCTTATAATTACACTGACAGCACAGGCATCGCATACCGAAAAATGGCAGTATAGGTTCTGATCCCGCATGCCCTTGCTACTCAGGCACGCCGTGCAGTTTCGTTCACATCTGAGCTTTCTTTCAGAGAAGACGCATACAAACGGGCAGCTCTTGTCACGCTCCTGCCGGCCAAGCATCTGGTGATGCGCCTCGGCCGCATGAAAAGCGGATGCCTGGCCGGGGAGCATCTGGTCATTTGGGGCAAATACCCTGCTGTGAGGACAATCCGTTCGGAAGGGGTCGCATGAACAGATCTGAGGCTGCCAGTAACCCTCAACCCTTTTGCTGAAAATCTGGTGCCAACCCAACGATCCACCAAACGGCACCTGCACCAGTGATGTGCCACGTCCGCGGCCCCCAGCGACGGACGCTTGGGCCAGAAGCCTCAAGCTTGAGATCAACAGGATACCGTACAGTTCGGATTGAACGACTTAGAGCTGAAGGTAGCAGCCAGAGTATTTAGCGTGAAGTTGGTTTGACTGTGAGGATTAGCAGGGAAGGAAGCTTCCCGCCTCGAGGCTACACACTTTAGAGGTCTGAGGTTTCGACTCTCGTGCTGAGACGGCAGTACTTTACCATCAGAGCATCCAGGCCAAAGTGGCTAATTAGTCACATTAGTCACCATCCCTTAGAAGACGGGATCCGGGCTCAGGGTCTCCATGGACCCACGTTTGAAGGCACGCGAGATGTAGGTCCATGTAGGTGCCGTATCAGCATCAGGAGGCGAAGTCCGTGTGAACAAGGTGACAGGGAGTTTGGAAGTAAAGACATTAATGTGTAATAGGGTTAGGCCGGCTAGGCCAAAGAAAATTACAGGATTCTCGGGCAGAAGCCCAGCCACCGTTGTTCCTCGTTGTGGTACCAGATGCTGGATCGGTACTGACCTCGGTTTCAATGACGGAAACCGACATCTGCTGCCAGAAAAGATAGGAAAGGACCCAGAACATCCGAAACCCTGAAACTCCGGCAGAAGCCCTCATGAACCTTGAGGCAAACACCCGAAAGCCTGCTTCCGCACACCTGTGAGCTTCATTCCACAAATCCTCAAGCTTCCGGTGGAACCTCAACCTCCTATGCACAATCAAGTCCATGGCTCACGAGATTTACAGATTTACATGTTGCTTCCGCGATGCGCGAAAATCTCTAGTTCGGGATGCCAACAACTTCGAACGCCACTGCTGCACTTGCTGGCCAGGGCACCTTTTTCAGTTGGCTTGGGCTTATGATTCCGCCAGAAGGCGTCAAGCAACTCCTGGACCGCCAATTAACCGCCCAACGTCTACAAGACACATGTGTACACACACAGACGCATGGCGGAGGTGCACGAGGGGACAACAAGCGTGTGGTGCTTGTGGCAACGGCCTTACAACCAATGCACACTTGCCTCTCTCCCTGCCTTGTATGAGATGATGTCGGGGTCATACTCTATCTGCACCGACTCTGCATGCCCTGGGCGGGTGGCACCGTGCTTGGCCGGCCGACGATTTTCAAGCCAAATTGGACACTGTAGAAACCTACAAGCAAAAAGCAGCGAAGGCAAGGCACCGTCGCCGTTGCACACCGTGCGATAAGTTGGATTGGCCGACCTTTGCAAGGCATGCCGTGCATGGCTATCGCTGCTCCGCTTCACATCCCTCGTAGAGTTCGGCGATATTACAGGCCGAAACAAACGAGGTTTACGGCCATGGTTGTATGATGCCCCGGAATCTGCTTCATCATGTGGTTTCGATGGCACTATCACTTCCAAAAGTTCTGACTCCACATGCGAATGCTCTCTAAATCTGTTTCATGTGTTACGACATCTTTACCATCGGCTTAGCATGTTCACGTCACTTCATCACACTTCAAAACGAAGTTGAAGCAAATTGACAGGCAGGGTCAAGGAATAATAAGTATGATGCTCGTATGCTATCCCACCAGGCCCGACTCGTTCAAGCCCTGGTCGTACTCGTAAATGCCTCCGCCCACGCGCTAAACACCCGGGTCCCGGTTTGCTTCTCAAGCAAAAACCCTTATAGCAACCCTTGCTGAATGACTTGTGGTACCGGTAGAGCATTTGAAAAAAGCTCGCCCGGCACTCACAGGGTCATCCAAGCGCACCTAAGGTGCTTCAACTTCTCGTGCATCGAATCTCGATGCAAATTATTTCGAAAAAGGTGGGATAGCATGTTCATGCTAGGACTTGGACCGGCCGCCAGTGTACCTTGGCTTCGACTTCTTCTGAACCTATGAACATGTATGAATATTCGGGACTTCGCAAACAGACCTCTGTTACTTCTGGCAGGGTGACTTGTCAGTCACACGACGAACCGGTAGTGACCACAAATGGTATCGTTTCAGCCGAGCGTCCCTGCCGTGGCCCTGAGGACACCTGGCAGCTGCGCGAAACGCTGCTGCGGCGCCCAGAATCATCCTTGCAACCACGGCTTGGAACCCAAGAGCCTACAAACAGTCGAAGGCCTGGGATGTAGATTGGTCAGGCATTAACCACGACATCACATGCCCAGCGCATGGCGGAGGTCGTTGGCACACCGACATTACAGAAGCTTGGTGTCGAGAAATCGTAAGAGGAAGGCACGGAGAATTTATACAACATATTCACCATTCCGGGTGCATGCCAAGGAGCCCATGGAAAAAGTTGCAATCGCTGTCCTCGTTTCGGAAGGTGACTGGTCGCCAGTTGACATGGCTCGGTCAAGCTCGGCTCAGTTCAGGAAAAGATGACCCCTGCCACTTCTCCCAGGTGTGATGACAAGTGGTATCAAAGTTTTAGCTGTGGGCAGACCAACTACTGGCCGAGTCTAGTCTGTGACCATGATGATCAGTGTCTGTCCGGGATTTCAAGCGAAGGGGACTAGTGCTGCGAATGCGTTTGGGCCAGCGTGTGACTGTCATATCTGCACTCAAGCACTCACACATGTCTTGCTCAATGCCCCCAAAGTACAAGCTTAATCGAAATGAGCATGGGCTTGGTGCGTCGGCCTCCATCAATACCTCCAGTTCTGAGTGGAATGAATGCCTGAGGTCGAACACCCCGGAAGACCTCCAAAACCCAATTCTGCAAACACTGCAGTTAAACCCTGGGAGGTCACTTGCCCCCTAATTACCCCGATACGATTATGGTAGCTGCCACCTTATGCGGCCAGGCACGGCATCTTCTGAGCTGCGGGCTGGGCGTCGCCACCGTGAAAGCAAGGCCACGCAAAGCAAAGGTGCTCCGCGAAGCTCGGCTACCGCTATTTCAGGATTGCCGGGCACACTGACCTAGCTCTCGGATTTGAGGCTTGGATTTGCGCTGGAAGCCTGCGTGAACCGAAGCCCTCTCATAAGTCGTGGGGGTATCTTCAGGTTCGGTTCTGGGCTGATGCTGAACGGAGGGATGATGACTCTGTGTCCAATGCTTGTCTGGCGTTCAAGCTCAATGTGTGCAGGCCAGCGGAAAGCTTGGGTCTTGAGATGCCCCGATAATGCCAGTTACCATGTCATGCACCCCGGGCTGGGCGGTAGCCTTGTTGAAGGCAGCGGCAGGCAAACGGTGCACGCATCACGGTGTTCAGTCTCTGTCTATCTCTATCTTCCGTATATCAGTCTAATCATATACAGTAAGCTAGCCTGCGAGTTTGTCTGTATGCGTAACAAGGCTATGTAGGCAAGTCAGGTACCCATCTTTGTCGAGACCGGAACTCTAGTGCTAGTCAGCAGGTAGTTCAACACCACAAAGCAAATCAAAAAACACTTCGCGTCGTACGCTGAATAGTAACCCAGTAGATTGTAAAGGTAAAAACTAATTTCTTGCCTGGGGCGGCTTCTCAAGGTACCCTATAGCAGCAGCAACAGTAGTAGTAGTAGTAGTAGTTAGTAGTAGTAGTAGTAGTAGTAGTAGGAGTAGTAGTAGTAGTAGTAGTAGCAGTAGCAGTAGCAGTAGCAGTAGCAGTAGTAGTAGTAGTAGGACTAGGAGTAGGAGTAGGGGTAGGAGTAGGAGTAGGACTAGTAGCAGTAGCGGTAGCAGTAGCAGCAGCAGCAGCAGTAGTAGTAGCCGTAGCCGTAGCCGTAGCCGTAGTAGTAGCTGTTGTTGTTGTTGTTCTGCTGCTGATTTTGCTGTCGTTGCCACTGTTGCTGGCTGCTGTTATTGCTGTTGCCGTTGCCACTGTTGTTGCTGTTGTTGTGGTGGTGGTGGCGGCTGTTGTTGTAACATCAACGGTATGTTAGTAAGCAAAAGTCATAGCAGTAGCGACAGTCATACTTTCAATTAGAAAATAATCGTGACAGTACTAGTACTCGAACTATTATGGACAGCGATGATCCAGGGGGCCCCGCTTCCAATCAACCACTCGTACAGGCCGGAAAAACTGTTTGTTCTTTGTTGGGGTATCCCGGAACAAGTACCGGCAACCCGATAAGGCCTACAGTAGCAAGTCTACACTATTGGAGTGTCCCACACTACTCGGCACTTAACATTGCATCAGCAAACAGTAAGTAAAGCGAAGCGGTCTGTATATGCATGCATTATACACGTAGGGAATCGTAGGGGTGTGGGCATGCACGAAAGTTGTCCTTGAATGCATGTGCATGGGTTGGATGAATGGATGGATATCGGCATGCATGTGCATATGAATGAATGAATGAATGACCGAATGTATGTATGTATGTATGTATGTCATTATGCTGGTCTCCTGCATGCATGTATGTGTGCACGTGTCGCATGCACGTATGCATGTATGCACGCGTGTATGTGTGTGCGTGACTAATTACATATAGGGATGTATGCATATGTGTGTGTAACGAGTCATTATTAGTACTGTCTCTATGGCTAGGCGGCTAGGCACACACACACACACCTACACACGTGCTCGCGCACATGTCGCTCTTTCCTCAACGGCTTTGTTCTTCAGCGAATGTGTGTGTGTGTGTGTGTGGTGCTCTCTCCTCGTCTCTCCGTCCCTGCTGGCGTCTTACTGATGTCTGTGAAGACGCATTCGTGCATGCATCCAGTGTTCGGTGTCGAGGCTCAGTTTGCGGGTTGCGGAGTCCTCCATATAGACGCGTTGATGCAGTGGGACAATTTGATTGGCAATCGCCACTGGGTTTGTATGATTGCCCGATCTGGCAACGGAGCTTTTACCTTCAGCCACCTCTCATGAGCCTGACTTTCACTCCGACCGGACGCATGCAAAGGTCTGAAGAGCAATAGGCGGCCGAGTCTTTCTCCGCCCATAGGCCACGGGTTACCAGAACATGGCCTGCTGAATTTTAGCAGCGCCTGATCTTTAGCCACAACCTGCAGGGTCTGTCTGCTGCCCTCAGCCTTTTGCTTCTGGCCGCTGCCCTTGACTGGAGATGGGCAGGTGCGTTCTCAAAGAAACCTGCCTGAGCCGCGAAGCTATGTGTCAGACGCTATGTGTCCAGGCGGCAACTGGGAGACAGGTACAGGTTGACCTACCCTGAGACCAGTAAGACGTGCGAAAAGGCCGACAAAGTCTTCAATGCGTCTCGTGAGTCGTAACCTGTTGAGAAGATCCTCATTCAGTCACTACCTATAGTGTTTTGAGTTATGAAAGGCAACTTTGAGGCGGCTCCTGGCACTTCTGGGAATCTGGCCAACTTCGGAAGCGCCTCTCCTCGAAGAGAACTTTTCTACAACTTCAAAGGGTTTCTTATCTCGACAAGCGTTTAGAGCTCAGGGTTTGGGACTATAGCAAGCTGTATGCAAGCCTCCATGCTAAGTTCGAGACATATTGACACTATTGTAGGGCGATCATCGTAGTATTGAGTTTGGCATGCGTGGGCCGTGAAGGAGACCTGCCTGGGGAATGGGCAAAAAACCCTTGCGAATTTGCCTGGGCCCACTAAGCAACACAAGTCTGGACATCTCCGGACGGGCTTGCTTTCGCAGGTAGACCTGAACTACCACGCCCCAAGCTATGATGCAGCTCCTTCGGCTGTTGGATGAACACAGCCCACTCAAAGTAGGGCTTTCTTGGACCTGATATGGCAGACGACGAAGCAGCTTGCTTCCTTGCTGTGCCGGTTGTATGCTTACATTATTCCGCTGCAACAAAAATGGGCTTAGTACAGTGGAAACCATGCGTGGCTAGGCCGCAGAAATGGCGAGCACACGCCTTGCGGCGCCAGCACGAGCTACGTCAAATTGATGCACCCTCGCGTGTAGCGACGGCAAGCATTCGGCATTCGGCAAGGTGCAGCCGGCGCGGCAATGACAGTCACATCCGGAGCAGCTTGTGCAAACGACACAACCCTGGTACCGACGTATAGCCGAGTGGCACAAGCCATCGGAAGCAGAACATGGCAGCTTCCCATGGCTTTCCGGCCATAGGTGATCCACCACCTCGGCCAGGCAGCCTCAAACAGCCTTCTATATTTCAACTTAAAGCCTCCCTTGGCGATCGAAGCTTCAACATGGGAAAAGTCGCCGCAAGAGTTGATGGGTCCTGCCTGCGCGATCCTTCGTACGAGTAGTACGTTCGACGTTCGAGGTACTTGAGTCTCCACATGTTTGCGGCCGAAGTTATTGGAGAACACCATTCTCCGCAGAACCGACCATAAGCTCAAGTGCAAATTTCGCTGCGGATCATTGGACCTTGAGAAAGTAGCGACTAGCTTTACTAGGCATCGTGATAGTTCCTCGACCACTACTGACACTACTGCCTTCGTCAGGATACATCCAACCTGATGAAAACCATCAACCATCCCCTATCTGCAAAGAGTCCCCTGGAACACCGCCTCGGCGGCAGAAAGCCTTCGACCTCGCCCATCGCCTCCGTCCCAGGCTCCTGTGCCACGGTAGGCTTTCGAATCAGAGCTTCGCAAACCGGATAAGGCTTCTGACGATGGGTCGAAGCCGTCTTTGGTCACAGCGATTCCTTTCAAGTACAGGACGTTGACACGACATGAAGAGTTGTGGACTCGCCTCTGCAGTGGGCAACGAAGCACGTAGCTGGACCGTAGTTACCTAGTTAAATAATGTTAAATATAGGGGTATTGACTGTCCGCAAGCATTCGCGATGCACGGCAACTGGTCTGGAAAAGGCACCTGCTGGAAGCCTGGACCGCTCTCTGAGGTTAGTAAGCTTGTCAGCCAAGCAGACCACACAAACGCCAACTGTGGAGTGCCATACACTTTGGCCCTTGCCCCATAGAGCGAAAACTCCGAAAAGCTCAGACACCAAACCCCTGAGAGCTTACTCAGCCTTCCACCAAAACCCACTTAAACCAACGGCTTGCTAGTGCGGAGCGGAAAATCGGAAAAGCCCTCAAAGCCCAAGCTCTCTGAGCTCTTTGCCGCTGCTGGCAGCCTTTCGGCACGGTCTGCATGGCGAGCTGCCTGCGAGGAAGGGTTGCGCATGGGCACATGCATGCATACGTTCATGGCATTCAGAATTCAGACATTCACATACATATCTGTCAGCATGCTGCATATGTACTGTATACAGAGAGAAAGAGAGACCATGTACATCCATACACACATGTTATATGTATCTTGGAACATACGTAATTATCCCAAATCTCCCCCATCTCAGCCTGCTCCGCAGCACTGCCGGCTGCAACAAGGGCCTGGGCAAAGGAAAGACCGCCATTGGGCTGCCAGCAACCACCCTCCAAAGTCTGGAAGGTAGGAACATCCTCAATGGGAGGAGACTCGTCTTAGGTAGGCCGAAAACGACAGAAATGTACCAGCCTGCTCTCCGTTGTTTGCGGCCTTCTCCATTGACTCCGTCTGCGTCGAGGTGTTCAAGGCTTCTGGTGCTGCACAGTTTGGGCTTTGGCTGAGGTTATTGCTGGGATGTCGCTGCAGGGACAACGGCAACACCGACGCTTATCACACTGCAGTGCTCCTGAGAAGGCCGAACATGGCCACGTGGCCATAGGGTAAACTTTTGGTAGCTTGCCAGCTCAGACATGAGACCTCTGCCAGTAGTCACAAACATTCTGTCAACAAGCGCAGTTGACTCCAAACCCACAATCCCTGCCGGTGGGAGGTGCCGCCTGCTTCACGAGTCTCGCCAGAAGTGCGCGAATGTCACCCCTGTGGTCTCAGGGTCTGCCCACACGGGCAAGAGTGTCGAAGAACCGGGACGCGGCATCTTCTCGCGTTTGAGGATGGCTTCTCGTTGCCCCATCTAATTACACTGGAACGAATGTTGGTATCACTGTTCTATAGCATGCAGCATGTCTGTCCGTCGAACATGTTGCTTCGATTACAAACTAGGACTATCTATAATAACATTGGTAGCGAAAATAACATTGGTAGCGAAGCTCGAAGACAAGCCCTATTAGCCTCAAGTTCACGGGACTGAGGGTAGCTTCAAAAATTCGAGCTCCCCGCGTGCTGAACTCGGGCGAGATGAAACCCTGGCCTGACCGTGCTCTTCAATCTTCGACCCTACAGCCGCGACAAAATAAAGCAAGCAAACAGGGCCATTGTTGAAACATAAGATAGACGGATAGACACAATGCAAATCTTACAGAGCTGGTCATGGGAAACAAATTGGACTGGAAATTAGAGATGCCGAGGTAGAGGCAACTCCCCATGTAGCTTTTGAGCACTCGGGCTCTGCAGTGAAGGAAAGCTTCTGGCTTGCCTTTTTAGGATCCTTTACGACCGAGTGGAACCACTGCTACTCCAAAAAATAACCCCCATCGGGCCAGAAGAATGTGACCTACAGAGACCATGCACGCATTCTCAGCGAAAAACTTCTGGCAGCGTGGAAGTCTTGCATTAAAAGCAATTAGGACAAACTCCTTGCATGCCTTTTCCTTTTGCGACTGCCCTGCTCCCTCACTGCCTGGTCTCACCTCTCGGCTAAAGTCATCTATGCTCCCAGCCTGCCGATATTATCGCATCTTGCTGCAGGTGCGGAGGGCTATGCCTATAGTATGTCGCACCCAATGTAAGCCTCATGATACCGTCGTGACTCAAGAGCTCTTTCAAGTTGGAAGCCTTCACTGCGGATTCCCTTTCAACACCTTCACTCCCAACACCCCTGCGGCCCCAGCCCAGAAGCGCAGACTGCGGCTCGGGTTGGAGGTCAGTGAAGTGATGTATGGGCATGAAGCCCTCACCTCTCGTTTCAGGGTTGGAAGAGCTTTGCACGTGCGTGTCTGCACCGTTCGGTACTGTAGATGCCAGTGCATAACATTGTTTTGGAAAGATTTGTGCTCGATTGCGTTTGGAAGGATGTCGAGCACAGATGAATGCGGAAGTGGTGAAAGCACCGGCAGGCGCAGTGAATTAGAGATGTTGCAGCAAAAGTGGCCACATTGGCATGCATAGAAAAGAGTGGCAGGCGTGGGTTAAGAGGCATATTTTATACATTTGTTTTAAAGTACAAGACGTGGTTGAAGACACAACATCCATATAGAAAAAGCAGGAATTCATCGGTCTGTGTGGGGTTTCGTGGCATTGGCAAAAGTGTCGATTTTCAGTTGAGCGTGTCTGGAAGACGAAAGCACGGTGCGAAAATGTGTAAAATCAAAAGCTGGCGAGAAGTTGCTTTTAATCTCTTATTTAAGGGGGTGACGTAGGTAAAGGTTTAGGTCGAGGTCTTTCGGGCGTGGGCCTTGCAGATTGAGGTTGAGGGTTTGCGTATCAGACTTTGTAATTTGGGGTTTAAAGGTACACGAGTTGGGGCCTTCTACTTCAGACTCTGGCTTTCTTTGGGGTTTCGGCGCTCACACTCAAGGTTTAGGGTTGAGGTTGGCGGTTAAAGAGTTTAAGGGTTTATGGTTTCGGAGCTCACACTCGGACAATCCAGGCGAGGCATGTGGTTCGAGGTCTGACGAGGTGAAACTTCGCTAAGGGATGGTTTGGTATGAAGCAACAATGTTCTGGAGAACACTTAAAGTGACTGTAACCCCAGCAACTCATCCCTACCAGGATTCTACCACAAATGAAAGCAACAGCTGCGCAACCGATAGAATCCTGAGAGACTGTTAGCTGCAGATACTGTTACAAGGTCAGGGGAAATACAATGAAAGATGATGGGAAAGGGTAACGAGCCGAGAGCCAGGACAGCTCAAAAAACATGTGATCCACTTGTGCAATCATTTCGATTGCTTATCTACAAGTCTTATTGGCCCATTTATGTAACCTGATTTCATTGCTAGCTGTACCGAGCGTATACTATTGCGTGGCTCATAGACTACGGATTATGGTGGAGGTGAAGACCTGACTTGCAATCTTGCACATGCACATAATTATTGCAGTTTGAATTACGAATTCCCGCGTTCCTGCATTGAGTATTCCGCACTGAGTCTCCAATGACTTTGAGTGGATACCGAAGTACCCGCCAAAGTCATTGGAAACCGCATTCATCCCCAGGCCTCAAAAGGTCCTGGTCTGCGTCTTATGATCACCCAGCATGGCTTTGCAGTGTTTGGACTTCCTTCAAGACTCAGAGCAACCCTGTCAGTGCCACTGAAAGATTCGGCAGTGTCCATACACAGCCAGCAGCCGCAGATCCATGGAGCATGCAGACCCCCAACCGCATCAGAGCGGCCTGTCAGCTCTAATGTCCCAGCAGTCAAGGGTGTTGATGAATTCGTCGATTTCCATGCATGCATGTGTCTGCTAGGTATGCCAGACGAGCTCGTAGTGTGGGTACGCTGTCAGCTTCTCATATTCATGCAGTTTCATTGTGCTCAGCTTGTTTCGAATGGCCTTGCATATCATCGGTTTTGTGCAGCATTCCGTGCAGTATAAAACCCTCGGAGCATCACCAGACGAGCCCATAAGCCCATAGGTGCTGCCTGCGGAACTTGCAGTTCTTGCATATATTCGTCAGCTGCAGCGCTCATGCAGCTTCTCCAAGCAGCTGACAGGGTAAACCCATGAATTCCAGAAGCCAGCCAGCTGTCTTCATTTGCTCATCCATCACGAGCCACGTCTAGTATGCCACAGTAGCCCACGCAGGTTTTGTTGCCAAGTTGCCATGGCTGACGGGGTCGTGGGTTGGTGGTCTTTAGGGAGGGCCTTCTTAAATTAGGTAGGCTATAGATAGTCATTCTTGAAAAGAAAGACGTAAATAGGAAGGCATAGGCCCAGGGTGGAACAAGGATAAAACACTGAAAGCGGGGGATTTACAGGTTGGGTATATAGCAGGAGAGGAGGAAAGAAAAAGAGGAAAGAAGAGTCCGACATAGACAGACAGACAACACGACGACCATAGGGACTAGGTCTCCCAGCTCTCCTGAAGTGTGTGTTGCACACACTCCTGCTCGCATCACCCTCCACAGACCTCCTCGTGCAGCCAAGGCACTGCGGCGAGGGAGCTTTGTGAGTCTTTATGGGTGCATTGAGGGGGACTGTACGAATCTATATAGGTAGACTTCAGAAGTTTTGTTGGTGGTTCAGGGCAGGCTTCATTATCGCTTTCGCAGGGTTTACGGCTCAGGTTAAGGGTTGAAGATTTGGGCTTGAAGATGGCGGCTGTTTCTCGAGAACATTTGACATATCCTCACACGCCTGCGTGGTCACGCTCTTGGTGTACATTTTCGCTGGAAGTGCTTCATGAATGTTAAGCGTCGACTGGCAAAAGTGTGGAAAGGTCCGCAGTACCACCAAAAAACTAAGTAACCACCTGAGCCAGAAGGACGCAAGTGGCAGCACAATAACGTAGGGCTTGGGGCTTTAGGTCCTGAAGACTGGGCTTGTGGTCGGGACTAGTCTTCGAGCTGGCATCCCACCCCACACTGTCAAAGTAACATGCCGACACGGGACATGAAAAAAGGGCAGCGGAGCTCAATTGACCTACTGGAAAA
This sequence comes from Symbiodinium sp. clade A Y106, assembly GCA_003297005.1. Lineage (NCBI taxonomy): Eukaryota > Dinophyceae > Suessiales > Symbiodiniaceae > Symbiodinium > Symbiodinium sp. clade A. The sequence continues at coordinate 139,846 of BGNK01001144.1, read as the reverse complement.
TTTGCCTTCTCAAGACCAGCCAACACACCGCAAAAATCAGGTTTTTCGGCTCTTGATGCGCAAAAACATAAGTAAACACAACGCGCAGGAGCAGTGAACAGGTGTATAATACGGTAAAAAAACATAGGATTGGACCTGCCCGATAAAAAAAGCCTTCTGAAAACAAGCAAAAACACCGTAAATACCGTGTTGTTCGCTTCTTGGCGCGCAAAAACCATGCAAATAGACATATTCCAGCAAGGGTCCGCGCGGAAGACCAACACGCAGGAGTAGAAAATACTGTAAATACCATACGATTCGACACNCCACCCCCACCTCCGTCGAGTAGCAGACCCTCCATGGCGGCAAGCAGCGCGCATACCAAGAACAAGAGCTGCCTAAACAGAAGAGAACTTACGAACACGCCGAAGAATGGGTTACTGGTATGGCCGAGACGCAAGCCTGGTTACCATTATTGTTTTTGCGGGGCATGACGGATTAAAGAAACGTTTCGAAGGAGCTGAGGAGCTGAGCCTGGGGCGATGATCTGGCCGAAAGCAGGTTTAAAAAAGTTCAGGACAGTGTATATAATCTTCATCAGGTCTGCTAAAAGTGGTTGTGTTTATTGGCTGCCTCAAGGCCGGTGTTGGTCTGTCACGATAGTGACACAACAAAGCCTTTGTACTTGATTGTGTGATGTATTCTAAATTGGACCTGACAGCGGATTTACTTATCTGAACTTTTGGCTCCCACTTATCTCAACCGATGCAACCGCATGTGAACTCGTAACTTGAACTCTGCTTGCTCCTGACTTTGCCAAAGTCAGTTACGCACGACTGCCTCCTACACCGAGGTGCAGGCGAGTGCGAGTGCCGACCTACCTTACCGAGCTACGCTCCCTGTCTCCCGGTCTTCGAACATACGCAGAACTCCGAAACCTGAAATGCTTCGAATACGCTGCCCCCACCTGCCCCACGGCCCGCACTCACCGCCATGGCTTCAGTCAGCTAGGGGGGCACCGTGTTGGGAATCGGAATTGAAGACACGGTTTCTTCGGTAGGCTTCACAAACTGGTGTGCGTTTGCACAGGCTCTGGGCCCACATACGCCGTGTCTGAGTGATTCGGGTGACCCTTCGTAGCAACTACACGGTGGGTATCGAGCAGCCATACACTTGTTTGCTTTGGCTGGACTTTCAGGCTCCCTAATGGCAGGGACCCGAGCTTTCAAGCAATACGCCAGAGTATAGTCACAGGATGCCTGCAAAGTTCCATCACTGTACTTTCCACTACCCAAACTTACCTCGAATCTTGGCCCCGTAGGAGATGTGCAAAACATCTCGCCTGATCCGCGAGCTGAACAGCGACTGAGCAGCCTTCCGAAATCCTCTCCGGCACTCAAGTTATGTTAAGCTTGTACAGACATTCTCTCTCTCCGCTCTCTCGCAGACTCTGGGTCGCTAGCTGCATGTTCAGCGAGTATGTCGAGACTAGCGTCTACTTCTCTGATCTGGATTGGCTTCCTTCTCAAACAAAAGCTATGGCTCAAGAGGGTTGAAGCACCCGGGCATCAAGTCTCTGAAAGCCCGAAAGGCCCCCACCAGCAAAGCCATTTTCCAGCCAGTTTCAAGTCTTCCGGTTGGGCTTCAAACGGGATGTATACATAGTTGGCCATCAGTCGCCGGTACTGAATGAGCAACCTGCAGCTCTAGAGAGTGTCGAAGCGAGCAAATGCTTCGCTTTTGCATAGGGTCGGCGTGTTCGGAATCAGAGTTTGAGCTGAACCATGTCATGGGGGTTGCAGTTTCGTGTTGGCCTTTGGTGACTCCGCTGCCCCTGGCAGGGGCCAGAAGGCTGATGCTAGATTACGCTACTTCATACCACACGGGTATCTTTTTGCATCTGCAGCTGTGTAGGGTTGAGCGAATATGTACTGCGCTACATGCAGATGCAGCAACGGTTAAGTGCCAATTGTGAAGCGTGTGTGTGTGTGTACCAACAGGAGCGGTTGCGCTCTGTAAGCTTGCCGCCGGCGTGGCGTCGCGCTCCCGCAGTGCGGAGCCTGCGAGACATCTTAAGCAGGCTGCGCAGCTGACAAGCAAGTGCCGGTATCAGCGCTCGCATCAGAGCTCAGAAAATCCTCCCCTCGACCCAGTAGATGTTCAATGCATTCGCTGGGTCTTTGGACAAAAGCTTATCAGCTCTCAAGACGGACGCTAACCCGGAACATGCAGCACCAGAAGCCAGGGTGGCATGTGTAAGTGTACTCATACTCTGATACTCAGTTGTCTATGATATCAATGTCCTCACTGCCTGGAATTGCCTCGTATGCACCAGGCGGATGTATTCTTCCCTTTGTTTGAAGACTTGTTAGATGCCAGCACACATGACGATTGCACGTGTCCAGCTAACCCTGTCATTGTAAGCATTCAGGTGTTGTTTCAATCAACATGTCCTGTGTATGCCAGTATATGGTGTATTCACACAGAAATGATCTCACGTCTTCCTGTCATGTTCACGTAGCTGTCCGTTCTTCAGGGTACCTCCATGCAACAGGCTAGCCATCTGTCAATCTCGATTTTCCTGTCAGTCCAACCACCTCGCTTGCATGAGCCCATGACGGCCGTGTCTACGCCTGTCAAGCTGTTCATGTTCCACATGAGCACCCGTCCTTGCATGCACCTGTGCTTGCCTGCCAATTGATACACCAGCATACCTACCTGCCTACCTAGTTGCCTGCCTGCCTAACATTAACTACAATACTCACCTATAGCTTCCATCCGCTCCATGATGCTCCACGTCTCTCTGCTCAGCCTAGCTACCCACCCGCCGCCGCCGACCTATCCACATACATATATATATATATATGTATATATATATACACAATATATATATATAATATACACGCATGCATGCATGCATACATACATTACATATAGGTATACATGGTTGAGATTACTGTCGGACATGCAAACAACCAAAGCTAAGCAATGCATACATGATTACGTTCAAAAAACGTACATACATACATACATACATACACATACGTAGGCACATGCATGCATGCATACATGCGTACATGCAAAGGTAAATACGTACAAGCTATGCACAGAGGCATCCATGCCTGCATGCATACATATGGGGATACAACTGCTATACACTGCCAGACAAGTGCATACATACATGTCTACATACATACATACATAATCATACATACATACAGATGACCTGATGAAGAAACTTGGCTGAATTCTGAGTTTGTTGTAGTGGTATGTTTCCTTTCTGATGGATGGGGGACAGCTGCCTCGCACGTGGCGATGGCTACCCAGTGGCTCCGACCTCCTGTTGGTTGCTCCAGTCTCGTACACGCACACACACACACACTGACATACACACACACATACACACATACATCCAGGCAGACAGACAGACCGACAGACAGACAAATATACATACACGGACATACAAACATACAAGCGTATGACACGCGTGCATGTACAGAAACACGTCGCAATGCGTAAGCACGAACGCATCCTATCTATATATATATAATATGTGTAGGTATATGAGCTGCAGCTTATCGCATATTGCGACATGTGCTCTGCATGCCAATGGCTGTTCGGCTACTCTGTGCGCACACAACCACAGATTCTAGTTCATGTATAAGCGCAGGCACAAACATCAACGCACCCACACTCTCACACACACACACATACAAAATCAAAACACAAAAATGCACCCTGGCAAGTGCTCGTAGATCCATGCATCAACCTGCGATCCCCGATCCCCTCCCGCGCAGTGATCAAACGCAGCTTTTTGCATGCCCATCAGCAAAGCTCGCTCCCTCACGATTTTCATGAGGCTACACCGAGGGATACCGAGGGCCAAGGTAGCATGGTAATTTCTGGTAGTCACACTGGCAGTAGCAAATACGCATACGACAGTAGCTTCAAAGGAAGCTGATGTGATGTGTGTGCATTCTGGACGACGCGCTCTACTCCAACGGTTAAAGTCAACCAGACAGCAAGAAGCCTAGAATTATCTCAGGCATACTTGGTTCGATTCACTGTATGGGGTTTCAGACTTGCACCTGCAGAGGACTTACTATCTAGCTCTGAAGTGTGCGCTTGACATATACAATCTGCCAGTTTGAGAACGAAAGCTTTCACCAGAAGTAGAGTTACAGTACATATTGTGTAATGCAGGCTTAGGGAAGCCAGAAGAGCAGGCATAGCTAAGGCGTTAGGTTGCACACGGAACTGCAGGCATTGCGTCTCAGCACTAGTGACGAGCTCTTCGCATAGTTGCTTTATAGTTCATGGCACGTTTTTGGTTGCTGTACACCGCCTGACACTTTATTTTTCGACATGCACACGCCAAAGTGAGTTAGTTCATCGACTGACCCGCGCAAGTTTGGACCAGGCAGCATATGGATCAGAAGCTCGAAAGATGACTACAAGATTTCAAAACCACATAGACGCGATGACTGGCAGCTTCGGTGCATGGAGCTGGCCTCGAATTTGCCAGCACGCCCGGATTTTATACAGCCCAGCGCATTGAAGCGCCATTCTGCCCAGGCCCTCCACCCTGCAGGGATGTGCCTTTTGCACATCCTGACCCAGTGCATCTCCCCGGAGTCCGGAACGACCTCAAGATATCACACAGTTGGGCTTCTTCTTGACTTCCTCAATCGTCTGTTCCATTTCTGTGTTCTCAGCAGAGATCTTGTCACAATCTCCCTCGAGGAAGGAGATTTTGCCCTGCAGATGCTTGTTTTCGTCTTCCAGGCCCTTCAAGCGCTGCTGCAAATTAGCGGTGATGTTGTCGTTAAGCTTCGTAACCAGCTCATGTGCAGTGTCACGATGTCTGGTTGCCTCCACTACTTTGGACTCCGTCTCCTGGTGCTCTCTCTCCATGGCTCCTTCTGCATCACGCATTCGGACTTCTGCACTCTGCAGTTCTTCGTGCTCTTGACGGCACCGCGAATGCGTCTCGTCCCTCTCACGAGCCAGCTCGTTCGCCTCGTCCTGAGCCAGGCGTGCTTGCTGCTGCGATTCCTCAAGCGTACTTCGCAACGCGCTGTGTTCGCTACACACCGTCTCCAGGACAGCGTTCCGATCCGCCACAAGCTGATAGAGGTCGCCGAGTGCCGTCTTCAGAAAGGCACCCTCGTCCCGTGCTTGACCCAGCTTCACCTCCAGGTCGTCGCCCTCCCTTTCGGCATCTTCCAGTTCTTGAAGCCGCAAGACGAGTCGCCGGCGCTCTTCTTCGAGAGCATCCACCTGAGCTTTAGCGATGCTGTGGACTGTCTCGGCGTGCAAAAACTGAGCCGGTCACTCACAACATAAGATGCATGACGAGCCACACACTGTCGGCTTTCCGAGCTGGAATCTTTTGCCTTCCATGCACGCACTCTCTGACAAACCCGACAACTATTGTACACACATGTAATCGCCGGAGAAATGCGCAGTGGTGCTCCAGCAGCTTACACACAAGAACTCGATATTCGTTGTGCATAATTACGCCCGCTCTCTAGTGATAGCAAGGCAAGACTTGTCGCACCTTGAGTCTCAAACTCGTGTACTAGTGCCAATGGTAGCAATAGCTACGGTTAAAACGGCGAGGACTTCCCAGCATGCCTCACAAGCAGGCATGCACCTCTGCTGATCAACTATGGTTGGGTTTCACAACGCCTCATATGCTCCGCTGGGTTAGCCTGTGTACATGGAAATGTCTGGACAAGCATGACAACGCAACTATACGCAACTGACAACTTGCGGCGGCTGTGGCCACTTAGAGCAACCGACGGCTTACAGGGAAGTCCTCACCGGGCCACTTCCAGAACTCGACCTTTGGTGACTAAACCTGCACACGAGATCTGCCCTGAATAGGCTTGTCCTTACAAAAGTAAACGAAGGAAAGTGTGGCTCATATTTGTGAGATGGCGCGCCTCTCCTGAATTCAAGACTGCAGAACCTTCATGTCCCAAACAGGCACTTTTTTCTGCTCCAAACTCGAAAGCGCAAACCATCAAAACCAGGAAAAGGCAAGAGGCATCAAGAGGTAGTGATTCAAATTGCTGGACAATCCAAAGCAGATAGCACCCAATTGGCTCAGCGAGCATAATCGGCCTCACAGGTGTTCTCGTATTGCCAGGAGGCTTCGGTCTCCTCCTCGGCCATGAAGCGGCGCTGCCTGGAGTCGAGAACAGACGATGTGTTCAGCATAGAAAAACAACGCCACGAAGCAAGATTGATTCTGGCCGCAGTAGCAAGCGTCAAAACCCTGTAGAATCATAGGGCGGTGGAAGATTCAGCTGATGCCGAACAGGTAAATGCTTGATGTCTTGCGACATTTATGGGGCAGGCTTCGTTTCGGCAGCTCTGAGAGTGAAGCAAATATGCCAACAAGAACACAAGGCCCATCGGCTCCGCCAACAATGCCATCACCATCATCATCATCATCATCGTCATCATCATCGCCGTCATTATCATCATCGGTTCCTGACACAAACCAGGGCGAATCTCTCCATGTGCCCCAAGGTTGCAGGAAACTAGCTGCTCTATTGAGGGTGTCATGTACTACAAGTGTTGTTTTGCGGGCACAATGATGGGATCTTAGAATCTGGTCCCAGCGAAAGTCCAGACGACCTTCTCGATTTCAGGGTCAAGCGCCTTGAATGACGATGTATGATTCAGGACGACTCTTCGTACGCTTTTGGGAAGCCAGGACTCTCGTGCCTGCTTGAAACTAGCACTTCTTGTCCAAACACGTGGCCCTGAATAAGCCAAGATCAACTCAGATAGGTCACCGTGTGCTGTGGTAGTTGGCGCTGGCCAACTCCTCTGCTCAAGCATGGCTTGGGGTCCCTGGTAGCTTGGATGAGATGGCTCGGAAACATGTCATTTCTTCTTAGGTATTCCAACGTGCTTTTGCACGTCGCGGCTTTGTTTTCGCTGTCGCAACTCGCAAAAGCAAGCCAAGGCTCACGAAAACTGGGCTCCAGCAGACGAGCTAAACTGACGGGGCAGCTGAAGAGCCACCCATCGACACGGCTTTTTAGGACTTCCGTTCGTCTGGTCCAAAACCTCAGGGCTACCAAACAGCCTGTCAAGCAGTCTCCACCTGCCAAGCAAGGCACGCTAGGCCGCTAGGCCTCTGCAGCTCAATCAGGGAGTCGAGAGGGTACGTCCGACCGAAATGAAGTAACGCAAGAACGGGCCGGGCGGGTAAGATGAGATGAAGGACCATCGACGAACCTTTCGGACTTGCCCAGAGGATTTCAACGGAGTCGTACCTACATGAAACAGGCCCGGCGTCATTCTGCAAGTTGTCTGCCTCGCGAGCGGCTTTCTTCAGGGCGTACAGGACTCCCGAGCAGCTCTCCTGGATCGACTTCGATATGCGTTGCTTATGTCTCCCATTGCACATTCATGAACTGGCACATGCGGCGCCTGTCTCTAAGGCAGGCTGCATGGCTGTCACGATCAACTACCAAAAGTCTTGTAGAAGCTGCCGCTGCTGCGGAAAAATGCTGCTCGCTAGTGGGATCAAACATACAGCTTCAAGAGCTAGTTGGAATTCGCCGTCTGGAAACATCAAGCACAGCATCGCAGGAAAAACAGCCTCCGTCGGTTGTTGCAGTTACCTTGAGCCAGTGCCAGCCTGCCCTCAATATCCAAACACGATCATGTATGTGCCGACTCTAGGGGGGGGGGGGTTTTTTTTTTTTTTTGGGAAATCGCTCCTGTGCATCCATGCCTGAGTTGGCAGTGTCTTGCGTGCTCTGCTCTGTGTGATGCACCTGGGGACCCAGCAAGGGGGTAGGTCTGCAAGAAGCTTATTATAATCACTGCAGAACCTAGGACGTACTGGAATTTGGATATGGCTGTCATCAGCCTTTCAACCTTGATCTTTTGTGCGGAATCAGCTTCATTGATTTCTGTAACTCCTGTCTTCCAGCCCTCTAATTCCCATCAACCATAATCATACTATATATGACTATACCTCCATAAGGCGCTGAAGTCTGCTCATCCCCAGAGTGCGCAGCAAACAACCACCACACGTGACACCGGGCCACCATCGCTATCACATGCAAGGAAGGCAGACAAACAAATATGACTAGAAGATACAGATACACATCCACATACATAGCAGGCCGCAGCCTGCCTCACGACCTTCGTTGACGAGGCGAGAGAAAGTTCGGATGACTTTATCTGAATGTGGTGTTTCGGTTCAGGTCTTCATGCAGTCCCTGATCGACAGTTGCACTTATTCCAGCACAAGAATGTACTCAGACCGACTTCGATGCTGGTGGTTGTGCTGTTGACGCTGGAAACGGTGAGCGAGTAGATGGTCGCACAAGCAGTACCAGGCAGCGATACCACATCAAATCACATCGTCATCGGCATGGTCATGCCCATCATCATCATCACCACCATCAGTCGTTCACTATACATTTGAAAGAGACACTGGTGGAGTTCGTGATGTCCGGTACATTCGTACGATTATCAACAACTGTAATTTCAGAGATGCAACACTATCACCGACAGTCACGGAAACAAGAAAGAGAGCCACAGAATCTCAGAAGTTGCAGTGCTTGTGGCATGCTGCCTGTGTGAGAACGGCCGTCCTCTTTGCAGCCGCCTCCTCCAGCAACGCGCTTTCCTGAGTTCAGAGGTACACCCCCGAAGAAAAGTTGAAGGCTGCGGTACCCAAACCTTGGGGACGGACCAACATCCGGACAAGGACCCAAGGCCAACTCACAACGTGGAAGTTGGACCGCTTGCAAGTAATTATCTTAGTATTTACTCAGACATGCGTGTCTAGTCTAGTGCAAACCCCCATGAATTTGAGACTTGACGGAACACAGCTTGCCTTGCGCCGAAGAGCTAAACACATAAATTGTTGTTTCAAGCTGGCTCAATCCAAGTCCAAATCCTCCATGCCTCGGTCTCAACCCTGGTGGCGACCACAGGTCAAAAGATGAGCAATCGTCCATAGCTGAGGGAAGGGAGCTCTCTGCCAAACCAGCCACCCTGGCATGAACTCGTCCATTCCAGGGGGAAGCCAACTTTGCGAGCCGGGGAAATCGAGGTTGCTCTGTAGCTCTTGACAGCACTAAAATAATCGTTGTGCCAAGCGTCACGGACCACTTCCTCCAAGTAAACCTGGCGCGGGCCCCCTCACTCGCTGGTGCACTTTACTCTGCGGCCGAGAAAGATGCTTTCCGTTGCTTGTTGTGATCCAACTGGCAAGAAAAAGGACTACCGAGTTTCCTCAAAGGCACTTGCAGAGTTCGATGCTGCTGGGAAGCAAGATGGAATTACGTCGCCTACATGGAGCTGTTCAGCTGCTGGTTTTCCAATCCTTCGATTTGCAGCGTGCTGCTGCCGCAGAGTTTTCTGGCTTCCGAGCGCATTTATCACCGGAGCTACAACTACTGAGCAGATACAAGATGTCGAGCTTCCGGTCCACTTCGTTGGGAGAAAAACTTCAGTTAGGTTAGGCTTATATGTACAGATTTTGAGCCAATACAGAGACTTGAACTGCTCATAGTTACATATCTATCCCGCATTGACACGGTAGGGTTGCCAACCCGCTAAGCCACTGCACTCAAACGAGACATAAAAAGGACCTGGACCTAGCACGCTCAAGGTCAAGATGCTGGAAACCCAAACAAGCCGCAAACTAACGCAGCTGAATTGCCGCAAGAATTTGATGAAACAGCAACCAAAAGTGCAACAGGCCCAGGGTGCTTGAAGCTCAGCAGCGAGACTCTCCTCCTCGCGGCTCGAGGTCGCAATCGCTTCCTGTCATCTATGAGCGACACAGTTGTTGTGATTTGTGGAATTGTGTGTCATGACATGGATTCTTTTGCTAGTGTTTACTGTCGGCCGGATAGTTCATCATGCTTGCGCATAGTGATCCCAAGCTTATTCCTCTTTCGCCTGGACAAGGCCGGAGCTTCCCCATAGCAATACGATTCTATCGACCGAAGCAACGCAAAAGTCTAAGTCAGAAGCATGGAAGTTTCATTCATCTGCCATACCACCACGGCAAATTAGCCTGAATATATCCGTGAAGCATGTAGTGCTTTCCTTGCTCACTCCCAAGAACAGTAGCTACGCTCTCACACTCGGACTCCGCCAGGCGAGGTTCGTAGGTCGGCTTGGTGAAACAAAAGAGTGACTTCAACAACAAGAAGACGTGCAAGTATCTTTGATTCAGCAAGGGGAGCGGCANGTAGGTCGGCTTGGTGAAACAAAAGAGTGACTTCAACAACAAGAAGACGTGCAAGTATCTTTGATTCAGCAAGGGGAGCGGCATCGACGCTCAAACTCACTTCGTGTGGATTTCACAAATGCTAAAGCCAGTCATTAGACAACCAAGGTGTATAGCGCATGCTACAACGGCTGCGCGTCCAAGGTCGGTCCGTCATCTATACATCGACCATCAAAATCTGTACACTACAGCTCGCCTCACATCAGACGTCGGTTTAGCTCAACTTCAACAGAGAACTCCACGGAAGTAGACGCCGCTTCAACCAGCATGCGTCCGCACAGAATTCAGCAGAGATGCTAGCACAGGGGTGCCGCCACCAACGAGGAGGAATGGAGAACGCACAAAGCATGAACTGCACACGTCACNGCTTCAACCAGCATGCGTCCGCACAGAATTCAGCAGAGATGCTAGCACAGGGGTGCCGCCACCAACGAGGAGGAATGGAGAACGCACAAAGCATGAACTGCACACGTCACCCGATTGTGAAATGCTGTAGGCGCGCCCGGATCCGGCTCTACGTCGCACCATATTGCCATCTCCTGCAACTGAGCAATGCATACTGTCTGACCATGTGTCGGCCGAAGGTCCCAATCGCCCTCGTTCTACCAAGCCCAAGATTCAATGTAACACCTCTCGCCTCAAGGTATAGTCACAGCATAAATTCAGTAATTCAGTCCAAATTCAGGAATTCAATGCAAAGGGGTGGTGCATGCACAGTTTAGGCCATCGACCAGGAGAGCTTAGGCTTTCGTGTTGGTGCCGTAGCTCTGGAGATCATTCCAATGCAGAGCCATCAAGGTCGCATAGACAATACGGTGTCACAAAGGGACCACTCGGGCCAAGACTTGAGCCAAAATTGGCTTGAGCCGTAGCCCGTTCTCATGCCCTACCCCGGCATTCTGCGCGTCAGTTCATGTCAGTTTTTTGGCAATGAACCTTCCGGATCTCCGCGGCGCTTTCTGTGTTTTACTGAATTCCATTGAGGGTCTGCTCACTAATCCGGATTAACTGCGCTGTGATATGGGCGAGTTCAAGCATGTTGGAGGTCGGATATGACTTCAAAGCGAAAGGGTTTTTTGGAGAATTCAGCCGAGGCAATACGCAGTCGGAAGGAGATTTGCCTATCACTATCGCCATGCAAGCTTTACACGAAGGCAAAATGGAGGGTAGCCTGACGATGTAGAATCAGCCTTAAGTGCCACCAAGCGTCTTGAAGCTCATGGGTCTTGTGCCTGCGACCAGAATCGCTGCAGCATGAGCCAACATGCGCAGTCCCTAAGACTTCAAGGGCAACAGTTGGTTCCAGGCGTCATGAGGCACAGCTTTGCATTGTATTCGTAATGGTAAAACTATGTCTCCGAGGAGGGGAGGGATTTTGGGGGGAAGCAGCGGTGGTACTGACCATAGCAGCGCTCGCGCAGCAAAGGGGTGCTGCAACAGAGAGAGCCATGATCATCTTCTTCCTCCCCCTCATTGCCATCATCGTCATGGCCAGCAAAGTGGAAACTAAGACAACATATATCAGAGGCACAGTCCTTGTATTCCGGAAAAGCGACATGTAGATGCGACATATGGAACGAGCCTTTGCTGCAAATCTTGATGGAACAACCCCATGTTGCATCGCATCGCATGTGCTTGCACGGAGGTTGTTGATACAGTAGGTCAGCAGGTGCGGACGCTTGTGTGTGTGCACTTGCACATGACTGAAGAGGTGTGCCTGGACATGCATCATACACCTCTTGACATGTCGTGATCGCCAAACGTTCATATCGCATCGGCGATGCCAATTAAGAATGTTGCGTGGGTCGGTCGGGGGGCTCATGCCGACCCACGCCAGTGCAAGGAAACATTGCTCGACGTCTTTCTGACTCCTGCACTGAAGTTCTGAAGGCTGTTTGATGGCAAAGCCCGGGCCTGGATGCTGAGATCGATTGCCGGCGTACCAGCTTCTGCTGCTCGACAGCTCCAAGAGAGTTCCTGAGAGGTTCGGGGGCTTCAGGCACAGGTGTGGGTTTGTGGTGGAAAGTAGATACTAGTGACTCGTGGGATGCATATAGGGGCACAATGGGGCACATGATGATTTGTGTCGATCGTGCACCTACATATGCCATTGTGGCTTTCTTGATTGACTCTCCACGAAAACCTACTGGCATGTCCGATGCCAGTCATAATCTGAATGGTACCGCATGCCACAGCATCTCTCTCTACACACCCCATCTTTGGTACAAGTAGTTAAGTCTCCTGGAGGTCTTCAGTTACAAACGTCCTGTACCACTCAGTTGCCTGTGCAAAGACGCGACAGTTACCCTGAACGTGGTGATGTCAGCATCAACTTCTGCAGCGTGTCCGAAGCGACTGAATCTCGTGGCTGGCATCGTTGAGCTCCACGTGCTGGCCCTCGCAGGGAAATTCAGCAAAACCCCAATCCAACATCCGAATCATCCGATGATCTCTCGCTCTCTCGCGCTAGTTTCTGCTTCATCGCTTCCTTCCTTCGTTCCTTCCTCCCACCCTCCTTCCCGCTCCCTCCCTGCTTCCTTCGTTCCTTCCTTCCTTCCTCCCTCCTTCTTCTCCTCTCTCTGTCAGGCTTAGGGTTTAGGGGGCGTATCAGGTCCCCCGGGCCTACTACCATGCAGTGTACGATGACGGGCCAAGTTAGCAACTGCTATCATGGACATAGGCCAGCCCTTCGTCAGGATTCAACAATTCTAACTTGCCGGTTCCTGCTCGCCTTCAGTCTACAAGCCGCGGGCTTCAAGCACCAATGCCTGCACTGGTCCTTGTCTCAAAAGCCAGCCATGTCCGCGTCTCCCGCGTTTCGTAGCTAGACAGATCGACAGAAAGAAAGACACATTCACACATAAAATGATATCAAACACAAAATGACCAATTGAGGGCCCGCTTATGCTCTGCTTCTGTGACATCCCGGCAGCTGGAGCCCTGCTGGCAACTTGGCGGTCCCGTGAGGTGACTTCGTTCTGGGCGAGCTCCGAGTGCAGCTCCTTTAGGATGCACATCGTTGCGGGGATGTGAACTCACACATCGAAACGGGAGGAGGATCTTGGGAGATGAAGTTCAACTTACCTACGCCACTGTAAATGCCGGAGACCTCCTGCGTGTTGTCGAACAGGCTTGGGGATTCCACAAGCTTACAAAATCAAATCTCAGGGCTGAGCAAGTCATTGGCACTACTTAAAGATCCACTCAAGTCATGCAAACTTGCTGATTAATCCTATCGGCAACGGTCAAATGGCAAATGTGGCACGAAAATGGTACTTTCCCAAAGTGCATGTCCTGGATCGCTTGTTCCGCTTGCAAGATCTGCGGATAAATCCGGCGCATCGGACGCTATCGCCGCGACCGTCCCTTGCACCTCGGCTGCTCGGCTGAAGATCAAAAACACTGTTTGTAGGTGGGGCTCTTATGTAGAAGAAGCAGAGAGGATCCTGAGAGAATGGCAGAGAAGGCTGCTGCTACGGCATTGGCAATGGTGGTGCCAATGGTAGAGTCTTGCTGCCAGGCTTTTGCCGTCGGCTTCTCGTCCTTTCGAATCGGATCGCGGCATTCGGAGTAGTAGTGGCTGTTTGTCTTGGTGTTGGTGTTGTTGTTGGTGGCAGTGGCGACGGCGGTGGTAGTGTTGTTGCTGCTGTTGTGGGTGATAGCGGTCGCGGTTGCAGTTGCTGCCGTTCTTGCTGCTGCTGTTGCTGTTGCTGTTGTTTTTGCTGTTGTTGCAGTTGCTATTTATGTTGTTGCTGTTGTTGTGGTTGCTGTTGCTGCTATTGTTGTGGCTGGTGTTGGTGATGTTGTTGTTGTTGCTTCTGTTGTTGTTGTCGTTGTTGTCGTCGTTGTTGTTGCTTTTGTCGTCGAGGTCGCTTTCGTAACTGCTTTTGGTGTTGATGTGCTTGTTGTTGCTGTTGTTGTTGGTGGTGGCATGGTCGGTGTCGGTGTCATCGTTGTCGTTGTGGTTGTCGTTGTTGGTGTCGTTGCCGTTGTGGTTGTCGTTGTTGCTTCGTTGTTGTTGAGGTTGTTGCTGTCGTTGCCGTTGCAGTTGGTGTTGATGGCGTTGTGCTTGTTGCTGTTGTTGTTGGTGGTGGTGGTGGTGGGCGGTGGTGCTGATGCTGTGGATGTTGATGCTGCTGTTGTTGTTGTCACTGTCGTTGGCGTTGTTGTCGCTGCTGCTGTTGATGATGGTGTCATTGGTGTTGGTGTTGGAGTTGGCGTTGGAGTTGTTGTTGTTGTTGTTGTTGTCTGTTGTTGTTTGTTGTTGTTTGTTGCTGTTCTTGCTGTTGCTGTTGCTGTTGGCGGTTGCTATTGCTGTTGCTGTTGCTGTTGCATGTTGTTGTTTGTTGTTGTTTGTTGTTTGATGTTTGACGTTTGTGTGTTGTTGTTTGTTGCTGTTGCCGTTGCCGTTGCCGTTGTTGTTGTTTTGGCTTTGTTGTTGTTGTTGTGTTGTTGTGTTGTTGTTGCTGTTGTTGCTGGTGCAGGTGCTGCTAATTGCTGCCGTTGAGGCATTTGCTCGTGCTCCTGCTCCTGGTGGTGGCGTTGTTGTTGTTGTTGGAGGTGGTGGTGGCGGCGGCTGCGGCTGCAAATGGTGGCCCTTGCTGCTGCAGCTGTTGGCGTTGACGTTGTTGTGTTCTTGTTGTTGTTATTGTTGCTGTTGTTGTTGCAGTTGGTGTTGCTGTCGTTGATGATGATGGTGGTGGTGATGGTGATGATGGTGATGATGTTGGTGAGGTTGCTGCTCATGTTGTCCATGCGGTTAAGTTATTCTTGCTATTACTGCTCTTGCCAATGTTGTCGTCACTATTTTCCCGGTATTGTTACTGTTGTTGTTGCTGCTGCTGCTGCTGTCGCTGTCGTTGTGGTCGTCGTTGTCGGCGCCGTTGTCGTCGTGGTCGTGGTTGCTGTTGTCGTTGTCGTTGTCGTGGTCGATGTTGCTATTACTGCCGCTGCTGCTGCTGCTGCTGGGCTGTTGCAGCTGCACTATTGATGTTGTTGCAGCTCTCGCTCTTCTGCCGGTAGATTTGATGTTGCAGCTTGTTGCGACTCTTGTTGATGTTGTCGTCGTCGGCTGACCCGTCGTCCTGGTGCTTCTCGTTGTGCTTTCTTGGTTGCTGTTGTGGTTCTGATACGCCCCACCTGGACGGTTCAAACGATCAGACTTATCTGGTTTTCTGACCGGCAGCCCAAGAAAGAAACAGCCGCAGCACCCCCACAGAAACACAATAAACATGCTAGAACACTCCCAGAATATCCCAGCTGCATAGGCTTCTGTCAATAGAGAGCCCCAGTGCAAACGCAATGCAGGCAAGCTTCCGCTTGCGCTCCCCTGTCAGATGCAGTCGCATGGCGGCACGGACCGTCTCTATAGTCGGGCTTGGAGGTCGGCTTTGGGTGTAGCCGAGTGAAGGATTCCACGCAAAAATCACGCACTTGATGCATTGGAAAGCTGGTTGACGGGGCAGCAACTCAGTGAAGTAAACGTATACAGTGACTGCCGACTCCCGCGGTCAGGCCGTTTTAGCCGGACGCTGTCGGGGTTCAGCGATCATGCTTCATGCCGCATGCTTAGCCTGTGTAAGGGTACACCCATGCCCAGTCATGCAAGTTTCGAGAAGAGCATGGAGCGGCGACATGTTTCATGGTCCTGCGCTGGGAAACATGCTTTCAGGAACTTTTACTCAAGTGCTGATGTTGACGGATGAAGTCGACGCTAGTCAGGCAAGTGCAAGTACTGCTTCCTGGTCAAAGGCAATATCACGAGAAAACAAAGGACATGCGTACATCTTGGACAAATCCGTGTGGTTGACGCGTCGGTAACCCTCAGCACCAAGTTTCTGCATCCTTCAACGGGTGCTTTCGTTAAGCCACGATAGCCCACATCGCATGTTGCCTCCTCCTCTGGCCACTTTTCGGCTGGGAAGGTTCTTGCCAACAAGCGATCCTGCAAGCTCAGCGTGTTGACCCTCAAGTTAGTGCAGCATCCAGATCAGGCTATACTGCTATACGGATGTACGCTTCAAGTTGAACAGACTACCGGACTTCAATCGCTCATGATCGCTAGCTTCGGGTTGAAGATCGGAAAGATCCTTGTGGTCACGGTTTCTGAGTCTCACATGCACATGTATTTATGCTGAAGCCGCCATCAAACCGGAAGTGTATTCAGCGCGAAACTAGCCTGGTACGACTACAACTGCGACTACTGTACTACTAAGACGAGATTCCAACCGCGACTACGATGACGACACCTCCGTCGACCACCGACTACCACTACCACTACAGTACCACTACCCTGCGAATACGGTTACCTTTTCTTGGGATATTGTAACCGTGGACATGCCCATGAACAGTCAAGAAGCCCAAGAACTGCAGACCCTCTCACACTCCAGGCCTAAGCTTACTACCTCGAGTCACAAGCAACAGCCAAATTCTCGATGCAATCCACTCAAACCTCAATCACATAAGCCCTCTGACGTGCCCTCTCCCGACCTCCCAGGTGCCGCGCCCCTCAAGGACTGCCAAGCCCTGAATGCAAAGATCATGTTGGGCCTTGGATCCCGTCCAAGCTAAGGCCAGGGCTTTACGGGGCTTCCTTTTCCGCTTGCTTTCTTCGCGGTTTAAATTGTATATATGGTCGGGCAAAAGTATACATGGTGGCTTCACCAGGGTTCCGGAAAAACTCCTAGAGCCCGAGTTCCATAAACACCACTGGTCTTCTTGCAAAGGTGTTTTTTCTTCGAGGCTCTAGGACTGTAGTGCCTCGTATAACTGTAACGTACATGTGGCACGTGGCTGAGTGTGGCCCTGACCTGACTGAAGCCTTCATAAGCACCCAACTTACTATGCTGGCTGCTGGCGTTGATGCTACCATTGCCCGACGATGGTCCGAAAAGAAGCCGATGAACATACCTACATGTTCTGGTTCAACCCATTGTTTGCGATGGTTCCAGCAACACGGAAGTAGCAAAATGGACGCAGTCAGGGACTACTGTAGCTCCAACAACAACTTCCAAGCTACGTCGCTTTGCACTGGAGCACAAACAGCAGCTGGCCTATAGCAATCGGCAACGGCTTCGGCGTTCAGATTTGGTATGTGGGCTTCAAACATTTTATGGCAATAATTGCCTACATGGACATGTCATTCGAGTCCAAGCGGTTTCATTCTGTGGCTCATCTAGCTGGAAGGTCATCGATTTCTGGATGGACCTGATGGACAGCTCTCCGAACAAAGCAATGCTAGCTCAGTTCCGCGGCGTCCAGCATGCCAACATCCGTCAACTGCCAGCTGCTGTTGATTCCGACTAGCCTCACTGCACAGCTCGGCTGGTTGGACAAAATGGCCAGGTTGACGCATTCAGGGTCGCGGAAAATGATCAGGGGATCAACTTCGAAAATATGTCGTGGAGTTGCTCGTGGTGCGTCATCTTAGCTTCCCGCACCGGCCAGAAACACACGGCGTGGTTCGGATTGGATCCCATGTCATCGCTTTGATTTCCGGATATCCCAACTAAGAGATAGCCCCCGAAGGGGTGCACGCAGCTAGGAGCTACAGTAACTACAAGTAGACGGAAATTCAGGGGGCTTGCAGCTCCCAACAACCACGCATGATCCACAAACACCACGCCATTCTTAACCCAAACAATCCGTCCCAGGCTTACTGCAAAAATAGCACATACATTGAACCCAATTGAGCTCGCTCTGCAGCCCAGCATCCTGCCACGTCCTCTTGCCAACGTTGCATTGCCTGTCAGCTGACTGGTGCCGGAGCGAGGTAAGGCGCACCGAGATTATGATCTCACACCGGTCAACAAATATGGACCCAGTCTACTCGGTGTAGTTGTCCCACAGCTATGCTTGCTCAGTCTGCCGTTGGTGTTTCCTACCTGGAGCAAGCCGAACTCGGTACAGGCTCCGACATGGCAAAGCACTGCGAACCTCGTGCCCAGCGAACGGCACAAAGCCCTGCCAATACCAGCCTAGGCTGAATCTAACAAGAGGCTGTTGTTCTGATATGGCAGCCAGGCTGCCGCAGCCTCTGCAAAAACGCAAGATCAAGGATTCTCCTGCTTCTGCTTTATAAGCTATAAGATTGCACAGGCATGACAGGCACGATCCTGACGCATGTCACTTCGTCCAGTCTCGTCTTGACCGAGACATACAACCACACGCTGAGCTATGCTGACTGCTGCCATGTTTGCTCTTGGCACATATACTACTCCTCCCACACACAGCTGCACACAGGCAAAGACAATCACCTGCAGGAGCATCACAGATGCAAACACACCGACATGTGAACGCGCACACACACACACAGGCGCCTACTCTGTCCGTCTTGTTTCTGCATCTCCTCACACTCCAACATGTCTACACTCATCCATGGACATCTGGGCCCTGTTTCCCATTCGCAGTGTAATGGCCTGGTATCTTCAGAAATGTATCTCAGGTTGGGGTCACGACTTGCTACAGTAGTAGTAACGGCTCAAGCAGCAACAATAACTAGCAGCAAACCACAGCAAACCACAACCGGGACAACGAGACCACCACTCCCGCCGCCCCCACCAACAGCAACACCACCGCGAGCCCAATCATCGTCCACCCACCACCACGACAACAACAACAGCGGCAACAAAAACAGTCGCCGCAAGTTACCACCACCGGCAACAGCAACTAGACATGAAAGCATCATCATGTGCAACGCGGTATGGCGCGGTCTCTATCAATTGAACTGCCTAAGCAACGAAGCAGCCAGAAGTTTAAAACATGCAGGCGCAAGCTTATCTTTTTCAGCATCTGTAAACGATACATGGTTGTATGTGTTCTACGCAGCCAACAACTTGATACAACAATCAGCAATAGCAGTCATAGTAAGGAACTCCAGGGATACGTACATCACACTCAACTCAACACAGGACTGCGAATGCTTCAGGCCAGAGAGCGCCGCAGTGCGCTGCCGGTATGCGACACTTCCGACGGAAGTCGAAGCCTCCCCGGAGAGGGGGAACCTCAAGACAGTGTCCAGTACTGCCGAGTAAGATGACAATGGTGACGACACTGACGATGACCGTCTCTAGCAAAGGAACTGTTTGCTTATACATGGTTGCAAAGTCTACGCTCTCAACTGCGAATAACTGCGAGGGGCTGCATCTATTGGTGTAATGCATCAGGTCCGTCTAGGGCTTACAGTGCAAGACTTTAGATATAAGGAAAGCATCCGAGATTTGCCCCTGTTGCTGTCGGAGGGAGACGAGGGTCACCAGGACGACCGAAGGGGATACGGCGTACGACTGCAGTAGTGGTGGTGGTGGTGGTGGCGGTGGTGGTGGTGGCGGTGGTGGTGGTGGTGGTGGCATGCGAGCGAATTCAGTGCATTCGACCATTTCGTGCGGGCCTCAAGTTGTGGGGCAATGAGTGGATCACACGTCGTTCTTCGAAGGTTTTCATCTTTCCCATTAAATGTAAAGTCGGGCAGATTATATTACTTAAGATAGAGTGAGAAGTATATACTTGACATGGTATAGCATAGTATAGTATAGTAAAAGTATATATATATATTGTATAAATATGCTATAGTATAAGTATATTATAATATAAAATATAGTAGGACTATACTTAGTTTATAGTATAATTATAATAGAACTATATTATACTTATATTATAACTATATTACAATTATATTTCAATTATATTAGGTATATTATAAATTATATTAATTATAGTATAGCTATATTATAACTGCTATTATAATGACTAATAGGGGAGGGGGTTTTGCAGAACCCCCCCCCCTTCTGCGAACTTTGGTCTAAGGGGCAACGGACCCTCCGTCAACTCTTACCCCCATCCGTGCGGCCCTGATAAAACCCTGAAAGACTGAGACCGAGACATACCTGACTTTTGCTTGCCTCCTGCATGACCGAATCACGAGGCAGGGTGTTAAGTCACATTCCAGTGAATTCGTCATGTGAGTGGGTTCCGACTTAATTCATGTACACATACACCTGCATCAATACACACAGCCAGGCATACATTCATGACCCATTCATGCGTACTAACTGCCCCAGAGGTAGATGAGCATTTGCCGGTAGATGCTGGTAGTAGCTTTACGAGATGAAGTCGACACCCATCTCGCTGCCGCATGACACAAATGGCAACCTTTTTTAAAGCGAAGTACCTCCGTCCCTTGGCTTCCAAGGCCGGATCGCCACAAGCCGAAACCTGCATTCCCCGCATCAGCATACAGACTTCCACTGCGACAGGCTCAATCCTAGCACAAGAACTCCAAAAAACAAATCCTGCATTTAACCACTCAAGCTGGTCCCCCGAGCTCCCGGCAGCTTCAATGGCTTGTACTTGTACCCCCAGCGCGCCATCCTGAGCACTGCTAGAAGAATCCTGGCTTGTGCCAAAGCGGAAATACATGTTTCGGCACTCGCGCTCGAAGAGCCGAGTTTGATCAAAAGCCAGAGAATAAGTCCTAAAGTCCTAGAGAACTGAAGTTGTCACGCGGGTTGGCAGTTGGATAACCTGTCCAGAGAAAGTTAAAGAGCCAAACCGCTACTTGCTGCAACGCAACCGTCCTTTGGTTCGAAGCTTTCCTAACCGTGTCCCTCATAGAAGCCAGCCGAACACATGAGAAGAGGCTTCAAGTTGCAGCTGTGACACCAATTCTCCATGCCCCAGTATGGAACCTGACGGTTTCTGTGCGCGTACCGGCGGTTTGCAAGGGTGTACCTTTTGGAACACCGAAACTGAAACTTTGCCATACCGCAAAGGCATATGGCAAGCCGGATGGGGCCGACAGAAAAAGCTCCAGATCGCCATGCGTATGTGACACTGCTCGTTTCCAGACAAGTGACATGGTGCGCCACCCGCAGTCGCGGGCAGGTGTGCTCAAGAGGCACTGACCTGATCCATCCGTGCCGGATCG
Source organism: Symbiodinium sp. clade A Y106 (assembly GCA_003297005.1). Lineage (NCBI taxonomy): Eukaryota > Dinophyceae > Suessiales > Symbiodiniaceae > Symbiodinium > Symbiodinium sp. clade A. The sequence continues at coordinate 118,661 of BGNK01001144.1, read as the reverse complement.
ACCACGCATACCAATCCTTTCAGGGAGTTGTCCAAAAAATAAATGAATCGTAGGCAGGACGGCTGACGTTGCAAAGTCCAGGAAGGACCGAACAGGCGGAGAGTGAGAGAGAGAGAGAGAAAGAAAGAACAAACAATGAAAGAAAGGCGAGAGACAAAGAGAAACAAAGACGATGGGTGAAGGCAGCGATCGCGCCTGGTACTTGAAGTAGAGAAAGCTGCCCATCATTGAATGAAAACAAATAGTTTCCTGGCTGAGTCAGCATTGCAGGACGTTGCTTCAAACACTTTGGACCTAGCAAAAACCGGACTCAAAGAAACAGTAATTCAGTCTTGCTGAAGAATACTGCGTAGCAACAGCAGCAGTAGGCGGAGCAGTATGCATTAGCAGTAGCAGCAGTCGAAGTAGTAGAAGTAGCAACAGCAGCAGCAATAGCAGTGGGTGTTCTCGTGAAAAATGGTTCTTGTTGGAACCTGCCCCAAATGTTGGGTCTGCAACAGCTTGCAACATGCAGGCAAGCATCCGGCTCTTTCTCGAGTCCTGGGAGAGCAGAGCAGGTTCAGCGCGCACACTCGGACGATCCAGATGAGTAAGCAGTAAACCAAGACAAGCAGCTATCGGGCTCAATGAAAACAAAGGCTAACCCGGAAGGCGAACCTCTACAAACAAAGCTGCTTGGGCTTGGACTCTGTTTAGGTTATCTCGCCCTGGCGCATCGAACCAATCGTACTGGTAAGCCTCAGGCCCAACACTCTGGAAAATCAACTGCTGCGTATTCGGTGGAACAGCATGCCAAACAACACAAACACCGGTCAAATGACCACACTCGGAGTCGCTGCAGGCCGAAACCCTGCACCAAACACTTCCCAATCCGAAACCTTCAAAGTGGCATTGCTTTGATGACTGCCTTGGTTAATGCTCTAAACGTCGATACGATCGATGGTGCCCCCAACAGTAGTTGCGGGAGAACCCTCAGCTTGCGGCCCGTATCTCCAACCGTCGAAGGCAAGCGGCTCTTCTCAGACTCTTCCCAAATGCCCTTGAGGTACGGCACGAATACCTGTCGCCGAACAGCCCTGCATTCTTCCTTCTGCTTCTGGGCCGAACATGCTCTCCAAACAGTCCAAACAGGAGTCCCCCTCTGCCTGGCCAGGAGCTCTTAGTGTGCCGATGGGCTTTCCGTGGCACGTAGGACAAAAACGCAAGTGCCGAACATCACACTATGAAAACACTCAGCCCTTAGAACATCGACTCTGTCATGGTGCAGCCGGCCACAGTTGTGATAACACCTCTCGCGAGTGATTACCACCCTCTAACCCGAGGCATTGTGCTCTGCTTCTTATTATTATTATTCATCGTCATCATCGTCATGTTAATCATCGCCATTTGCATTGCTACCATCTTATCTATGAAACGTCATGACCCTGGCGGAATGATGGTAAAAACAATCGCCATGAAATAATCTCAGCTTTCCTGCCAGGCTGCACTATCGAAGTCGTCGGACGGCTGCTTACCGTACAGCCTCGTGCAATGGAGAGCTGCTGGGATGCTGTGTACGGCATCTCCCCTCCACATCTCATGGCGATGGGTATTCGTCCATGCTTCCTTGCAAGACGATCTCTGATGGCCTTACTGCTCAAGTGATTAGAAGAAGCGGCGGTTGTCGTGCTGGTATTCGTATGTTCGGTCTCGTTGCTGCTGCTCTCTGCGTGGCAGCGAGTCTTAAAGCTGAAGACCCTTCGAAATATCTCAAACCTGCACATGGAACAAGCCCCGGCCAACCCGAGCAACTGGGGAGATCTCAGGAAACTTGGAAGCTACAAGCTGCTGACGACGAAAAGACCTTGCTACTGTGTTCGGGAATAGATCAATCGTCGCACCGTCTCCACTACCTCCTCAATACTCTTCAATTATATGCTGAGTCACAAAACGAGAATTTGCCGAAACGAGCCGAAGTGAGGCCGGTGGATGACCAACGGGAAGTTGTCCATGAACTCCTGGCTTCTTCAGCTAGCAACGCTGAACGGCTTTGCACAGCCCTTTGTGCAGCCACGAGTTCCTGGCTTCTTTCGGCTTGTGGTGCCCTTCTAAGGCTCGGCCCCTGGTCCCTCCAGGCACTTCGGGGCCCCTGGGGGTACAGCGATACATCTTTTCGTCGGATTCCGAATCTTGCCGGCGAGATGCAGCCACCCAGACCAGACGAAGCGCGAGCCTTCGATATCGTCTTGTATGAAGGCTTGCAGTGGCTTGCAGTCAACTGCTAATCACAATGTCACTTCCATGCCGGCGCGACCGCGTTGGCCCACCTCTGAACTTGAAGGACATCTGCGCTGGCCATACTGGCTTTTATGCGGCTGTCCGCTGCAATCAGCACCCGGATACACAGCTCAGCCGTTTTAAAAGGGTGTCTGAAGCGTCGCTGCTATCCTGGAGCACCTGGGCATAAAGGAACGAGGACCCCCCCAAAACTCTGACCTAGCTCTTGGGCCCCAGCACAGTTGCCAGAAACACCTCCAGCTCGGAATGCCCCATGACAATCGGCCTGTGAAGGGTGTTTTCATGGTCGGCCTGAGATTAGGGCTGATGCAGCATCTGCAGGAACTAGCTTGTTCAAGAAGCCATGGGAGGCTCAGGAAGGCATTACAGGTGATTCATCGGATCACACATGGGGCTCCAGCTTCGCAAGACAACATGCACAAACCCGACGAGACCTGAGCAAACAAGTTGAAAGACCACCAGGAAAGCCTTTGTATCTTAGTCTTCATGAAGGTCTTACTATTAATATTCCTGACTCTGAGGCTTGAAAACAGCACGGCTTCCCTGAGCTGATACTCCTACGCGCTTTAGTCGTTGCATTTCGCGTTTTTGATGCTTCCCCCATCTGCACACACGCAACGACTGGGGTCGCTGCAAAGTCCTTGCATTTGCCGTTCCCGCAAGGGCACACANCGTTTTTGCAGCCTTCTGCAAGTGCACACCTCCGGGGACAGGTGAAGAACGGACCCTGCAATGCATGATCTTACACCTGCGTGCTGCGGTTCGTTTTTGCAGCCTTCTGCAAGTGCACATCTGCGGGGACAGGTGAAGAAGGGACCCGGGGATGCATGCACTTATACCTGCGTGCTGCGGTTCGTTTTTGCAGCCTTCTGCAAGTGCACACCTCCGGGCACAGGTGACGAACGACCCCGAGATGCACGCACTTCTGCCTGCGTGCTGCGGTTCGTTTTTGCAGCCTTCTGCAAGTGCACACCTCCGGGGACAGGTGAAGAACGGACCCCGTGATGCATGCACTTATGCCTGCGTGCTGCGGTTCGTTTTTGCAGCCTTCTGCAAGTGCACACCTCCGGGGACAGGCGAAGAACAAACCTCGGGATGCATGCACTTATACCTGCCTGCTGCGGTTCGTTTTTGCAGCCTTCCGCAAGTGCACACCTCCGGGGACAGGTGAAGAACGGACCCCGTGATGCATGCACTNCAAACCTCGGGATGCATGCACTTATACCTGCCTGCTGCGGTTCGTTTTTGCAGCCTTCCGCAAGTGCACACCTCCGGGGACAGGTGAAGAACGGACCCCGTGATGCATGCACTTATGCCCGCGTGCTGCGGTTCGTTTTTGCAGACTTCTGCAAGTGCACACCTCCAGGGACAGGTGAAGAACGGACCCCGAGATGCATGCACTTATGCCTGCAAGTGCACACCTCCGGGGACAGGCGAAGAACAAACCTCGGGATGCATGCACTTATGCCCGCGTGCTGCGGTTCGTTTTTGCAGCCTTCTGCAAGTGCACACCTCCAGGGACAGGTGAGGTGAAGAACGGACCCCGAGATGCATGCGCGGTGCGAAGTTCAAAAATGTGTATCCTATGTGGACCCAGAACGATACCCTGAACGTAACCTGAACGATACCCTGAACGATACCCCTTGTGTGGCTTGNGACCCCGAGATGCATGCGCGGTGCGAAGTTCAAAAATGTGTATCCTATGTGGACCCAGAACGATACCCTGAACGTAACCTGAACGATACCCTGAACGATACCCCTTGTGTGGCTTGGAAAGCAAAGAGCCCACCCAACCTTCCAGCCGGCCTTCCCCGCAAATGGTTGGCTTCACATCAGTGGCATCACAGCAAACAGCACATCAAAACCAACCGCCATTTCCCATGCACACGCTCGATTTTGCAAGCGGCCGCTCAAGAAACACATCAGTGGCATCGCAGCAAACAGCACATCAAAACGAGCCATTCCCAATGTAGACGCTCGATTTTGCAAGCAGGCACTCAAGAAACCACCTCAGACCCCAGTGGCATCGCAGCAAAGAGCAAATCAAAACCAGCCATTCTAGTTTACAAGCATGTCCGAGGATCCCGATTGACGCGGTTTAGCAGAATCCCCAACTGCACACTGGACCTGGGACGACNCAAAGAGCAAATCAAAACCAGCCATTCTAGTTTACAAGCATGTCCGAGGATCCCGATTGACGCGGTTTAGCAGAATCCCCAACTGCACACTGGACCTGGGACGACTTAGGGCCTGGACCTTGCAGGAAACAAACACCGCAGATCATCATCTTGGAAGCCTTTTCCCCCATGTGCACACCGAAACGCAACGACCCCACAACAAAGCTTCCCTCGAAGGTCTGGCGCTGCCACGAACAAAACGCAACGACTTAAGCAACTGGGAGTACTCATCGCCTGGGCTTGGATGGACCGGGCTCGAAGAGCAAGGAGGGCAGAACGAAGGAGGTGAACACCACGTCGCCTGGGCCGATCCACTTTAGGGCTTCCGTAAAGTGCTTCACAAGACAGCTGAAGGCATGTAGTGGTGCACCGGGAATAGACAAGTTAGCTCTGGTACGGCTCCGCTGTTGGAGGAGCTGGCTTTGCGACATGGACACGCCCCAATGGCATAACGGATGAAACGCATTCACAGAGAATTTTCACTCCTTCTGCAAGGCTCCTTGTGCAAAGCGCATGAAATTCTACTCAAGGTCCGACCCACGGCAAACTTACAGAGTCAGAACTTCGACCTCCGGTCGAAGTTTTCCGTGTTCGGTTCAGTTCAAGGCTGTCTGCTCAATGCCCGTTGGATGCTGACAGGCTGACTGTCAGTGACGGCGATGTAGTCAGCTGTGGAGAAGTTGTCAGCCCAGCACTCACCTCGGGATGCAAGAAGTACAGCGCCGCTACATGAATGTTGTGACAAGTGCCGGGAGTTGCCTCCGAATGGTGTTGTACATGCGATGTTGCATCGTTGCAACACTACAGTAACGTGAGCCAGAATCGTACGCGAGCAGCTCAGCACGCATCCAAAACCAAGCCCCGCATCTAGAATCTTTCCCTAAAGTGTGTTGAAACATTGCTAGACTCTGGACCTGAAGCAAACCGAATGACTCCACTCTTTCTCGATCATTCCGACGGCGTCTCTGGCTTTGGGCAACTGCTTGAGCTCGTCGTAGAAGGGAGGCTTGGCCTCGGGCGAAATATGATATAGGAGCCTTAATGATTAGAAAAGGGTTTGGGGCCCATTCTACTATACTGTAATTACAATAAAACCCCAAAATAGTATAGGTTCTAATTATGAAGGCCCCTATATTGTTCGCAGTTGCTCTGGCTTCAGGAAGCAAGGAGTCTGGACAGGGACTGCCAGCTTTGTGACAGGCCCGTGGTTGAAGTAATATAGAACAGAAGCCCACATCCGGAGCAGCCCTCAATGATTCGGAAGGCCGGTTCCAGACTACGACGTCAGTGCAACCTCTGAGCTTGTTCAGACGAGTGGCAATAAGCTCACACCTGCAACGGAAAACAATGGACTTCAAGCTTTGGGGTTGTAATATACCCACTTTAGTGCATTGCATTATATGGCATTATGCTGTATTTTGCCAAATAATGCTAGATTATACTATCTATATAATAATAATGACATTACTAGTAATAACAACAACAATAATAACAAATATATACATAACTATAATATGCGCAGCAAACGAGCTACCAACTGACACAGGAACCCACACACAACCTCTCGAATCATACAAAACCACTGAAAAAATTGGGTTGCCAAAACGCAGGCCCCTCAGCCTCCTCTTCTGTAACTATACGATCTAATATACTATATTGTAAGATGGTATATTGTTTTAATATATTATACTAAAATATAGTCTATAGTATAGTATATGTTGGCTCTCACTTGGCGCGACAATTATATTAATGTATAGGGTAGTAGAGTATAGTACAGTAAAGCAAATCGGATTTTATATTGTGTTACACTATATTGAATGATGCGGTAATTTCCTATACCATACTATAAAATTATTCGGTTATATTGACATTTATTTTTCATTTGTATCTGTACTACAGTACTTTATCTTACACTCTATTATTAACATTATGATTCTTGCACTGTATTATGTTATACTGTAATATTATGCCGTATCATGATATACATATATATGTATGTATGTGTATATATATAGATATATATGCTTACCATATAGCTAACCCCCCCCCGCATGAACTACCGCGGGGTGCCGCGATACCGTCGCCAATCCTCCTACGTGTGGGCTTCTGGTGTATGATCCAATTTTGAAGTTCCGAGGGGAGAGCATATGTATGNGATACTCCGAGAGATGATAAACGATGAAAGTTTCTGTCTGAATACCGGAAGATAAATATGGGCGTGAGTAGCAAACCCAAAATAGCCTTCACTGTAGTCTCAGATCAAAGCCCCAGCAAAACATATGAGTGACAGGGGCCTTGATTGACTCCTGTTCTTAAAACAACAGTATCCCTATCTACCCTGCGGTTAAACCTTACATTGGCCCCCATGGTGACAGTAGTATGCTGTTCTTTTTCACCCAAAAGAGATGCCGTATAGATCAACGTCTTAGTTCGTATGGATCAAAATGCTATGTCGACTAATAACCCCATTCTACATCCCCATACTACTACCCTCGATCTGGAGGTTAAGACAATAACATAAATACACCAGCCTGATTGGCCCCCCCGATAGTAAGGATTTTGCAGTCCCCTTGACCACCTCAGTATTGGATCTGACTCAAAATGCGCCTTACTCGGAAACTTAAGATCGATCTTAAGATCACCCATAAGCTGTTCCCATTGGTAGCCTTCGTACTGTACCGGATACTTTCCTGAACAGAAACCCAGACCAGTGGCCTCACCAACAGGTTAATCAATCCAGATGTAGCTGCGGTATCCGCAACATGAGCATTCTATTCTAGACCCCGAAGTCCCGAAGCTTAAAGTCATGGCATCCCCAATACGAGTTCCTATTATATTCATACAAGTAAGCCAAATACTGCCCAAACAGCTACTTCAACAATAGACGTCATACTCATGCTTTTTTTATACTACACAAAACGAACTGCACTAAGAACCACGATCCTTGCTGTGTTCGCTCTGGCGTTGCCCAAATGATGGCCTTTAGGTTTTTTGGGATCATTTGTTTGTTTACACCAACANCCTTCTCATTGTGCTATATGATCGATCATGTCGGACTTGCTGCCAGACTTGCCCGTATACCTGTAAGTACACTTATGTGTGTGTATGCACATATTAACCCTTCTGTTAAACGTGTGCTACAGTAGATACCAGCATAATGACGAGAAAAGTTAATTGATTCCGGATTCCGAGCAACATCAGCCCCAACCCTATCCTTGTCATTCGCAGTTATGTCAAAGGTGGCCGTAATATTCGCCTTAACNCCCCAAGGTCATCTATAGTAATCTTTATACCACCCATAATCTGACCCCAATGTTTCGTTTTTGAATTTGCAACCATAATCAGCTGGAAGAAATCGTAGTGGTAGCTGTGAGAACCCTGAGATCCTGGGTCCTGGTCTGACCCCAAAACTGATCCGAATAATGTCCTGGCTATTACCCGGTCTATTGTATAGTACTGACGCTAAGCGGACTCGAATCGCAATAGTGATGACACTGGAACCNACCCGGTCTATTGTATAGTACTGACGCTAAGCGGACTCGAATCGCAATAGTGATGACACTGGAACCTTATATTGACAGCACTAATTCGTAACGCGCGCAAAAACAAAAGAAATGCACACACTTTGCTAGGAAAAGCTTGGTCTTGGAGTGAAATACCGAGATTTCTCAGGAAAAAGGTGGTTTTGGCGTGAAAAACCAACTTTTCCTAGGAAAAAGATGGCTTTGGGAAGGAAAACCAANTGGAGTGAAATACCGAGATTTCTCAGGAAAAAGGTGGTTTTGGCGTGAAAAACCAACTTTTCCTAGGAAAAAGATGGCTTTGGGAAGGAAAACCAACTTTTTCCTAGGGAAAACCAAAACAACCATCTTTTTGAGACACTAGGCGGCCAGACACCAAAAAGATGGTTTTTTTTGGTTTTCCCTAGGAAAAAACATGGTTTTGGACAGGAAAACCAACTTTTTCCTAGGAAAAAGATGGTTGGAAAGCCAAAAAGACCATCTTTTGAGACACTATGCGGCCAGACACCAAAAAGATGTTTTTTTTGGTTTTCCCTAGGAACAAAATGGTTTTTCACGCCAAAACCATCTTTTTCCTAGGAAAAAGTTGGTTTTTCACGCCCAAACCATGTTTTTCCTAGGAAAAAGTTGGTTTTCCTGTCCAAAACCATCTTTTTCCTAGGAAAAAGTTGGTTTTCCTGTCCAAAACCATCTTTTTCCTAGGAAAAAGTTGGTTTTCCTGTCCAAAACCATCTTTTTCCTAGGAAAAAGTTGGTTTTCCTGTCCAAAACCATCTTTTTCCTAGGGAAAACCAAAAAAACAATCTTTTTGGTGTCTGGCCGCATACTGTCTCAAAAGATGTGTTTTTTCCCTAGGACAAAGATGGTTTTCCTTCCCAAAACCATCTTTTTCCTAAGGGAAAAGTTGGTTTTTCACGCCCAAACCATCTTTTTCCTAGGAAAAAGTTGGTTTTCCTGTCCAAAACCATCTTTTTCCTAGGAAAAAGTTGGTTTTCCTGTCCACAACCATCTTTTTCCTAGGGAAAACCAAACCATCTTTTTGGTGTGTGGCCGCATAGAGTCTCAAAAGATGTTTTTTTTGGTTTTCCTCAGAAAAAGTTGATTTTCGAATGGGAGGGCACAGTGTTGTCGTTGACTGTGTGCTCACGTCGAACCTGAATGAGTTGACTGACACGTCTTGTTGAAATGTTAGATTGATTTCAGTGGTCCTTAAGAGATAGAGGATGTGGACCTCACGTCGAACGTGAANCTTGTTGAAATGTTAGATTGATTTCAGTGGTCCTTAAGAGATAGAGGATGTGGACCTCACGTCGAACGTGAATGAGTTGACTGACACGTTCTCTTGAAATCTGGGTTTGTTTTCGGTAGGTTTTGAGAGATACAGAATCCGGACCTGCCGGAAAAGCTGTTTTGACACGGTATTTACGGTACAAAACGAGGGTCGGTAGTTCATGGGGGGGGGGTTTACCATATATATATATATACATACATGCTCGCAGGTGCTTCTTGCCTTGTTGTTGTCTTGTTGCGTGGTATGTCTTCTTCTGCCTTGGCCTTGTCCTGGGCTTCAGGAGCAGATCCTCCACTGCGAGCGATTGGTGGAGCCGCTGCTAAACCCGGAAAGTCCGGAGTTCGAGTATGCAGGGCCCTCAGTGCCCCATGCGGGGGTTCAGGATTTTGAGATAGTTTACCCTAGCGGTAGTTTATAAGGATCTTTAAACTCAAGCGCAATCCTCTGTAATTTGGGTGTTAGGGAATTGATGCTCATTTCAGGATTCAGGTTTTGTTGATGTTCGGGCGAGGCGGCTGCCGGTTCCAAGCATGTTGACGGTATCTTGATGCCATGTAGGCAAATCTATTGTTTTGATCTGCCGCTTCGGCGTGCACCTCGAGCCTCGACTTGTCGAACCTCCCAGCCACCCTGGCTCCTAACCTTCGAGCCTCTGCCTGACCCCGTATCCCAAAACATCCACAGGCGCGAACCCACGGCATGCAGCAGCTGGCCATGGTCAATGGCTCTTCTGCGAGTTTGGGTTTGTAAACCCCGATTTGCGGGCGATTCGGGTTTATTTCAGATTTTGAACAGGGTTTGTTTACAGGGCCTGGCTTTTCATAAGGAGTATGAGGGGCAACACACGGTCGCAGATAGCAGCAGCGTTATCGCTACCATCGCAGTGAATGTCATGCTGGCAGGTACAAGTATTACAGATAATCTAGCCGTCGCAGAAGACGAGTATGCGGAAGGGAGGAAGCACACGGCAAAGAATAGTTGAGGGATAGCCATGTTACATCAAGTTCAATCATTTGTCAATTCATCACCAATGATTAGCAATGGTGTTACTAGTGGATTAGTAACCATGAGAGAGTACCAATGCCAGGTCCAATGCATACGTAGAAGCATGTTGTTATGAAGACAGGCATGTGTATGTATGTAGTAGGTATGTAGGTATGTATGTATATATGTATGTATGTATGTATATATATATATATGTATACATATGTCACAATGTGTATATATATATTTATATTTATATTTATATTTATATTTATATTTATATTTATATTTACTTATTTACATGTGTATACAGAGAGCATGACGTATGTATGTACGTATGTATGCATGCATGCATGCATATATATATATACACACATTCGTTCCGGGTTGCTTTTGGTATCATGGAAAGACGGCAACATCACGAGAGGTTCATCTCTCAAACTCAATAGTCTATATCTGCTCGCAAAGCCACCTTCGACCTGTTAGCAAAAAGGGTTGAGGTGGGTTGCCGGAACAAGGCAAGATTCGGGTCTTCGAAATGTCATAATTAACTCTCACTGTCACTCGTAGACAACCCACCTGTGACCAAGAGCCGGTCACCTTGACCCCGAAAATGGTCCCGAGACTTCGAAGCGCTTAACTTTGCCAGGCTTCTCCCTGAACAAGGCAGAGCAGCGATGTGGCATTTGCGGTGCTTTGGGTCATCTGGGCTCTGCGCCGGCAATTCAGAGAGATTTTTGTGAATCAAGATTTCAGGCCCAGCAGTTGGGTTAGAATGCGCAGCATCGGTGAGTGTTGAGGAGAGTATTCTTTGCATGGATGAGATGCATTCAGAGATTAAACGTGGAGCATTTTCATGACAAAACCCTGACGATTCATTCATTCATGCGGCAGGCCTCGTTGCCCTCATAGACGAGATCAAAGGGGTTGGATTGGACGGGCATCTGTGTACTCTCGCACCAAGCAACATGGGTGGGTTGTGGGATCAGTGATAGTCTGATAATGAGTGGTTCCACGCCATCATCCCGCTGAAGCTTTGCAATTCGGACATTTGCATCGAAATTCTTCATGCTTTGCTCACCCAGGCTTCGAGTGTCCCGAGACCAACAACCAGAATTACAAGATGGCGAATGCGACGACCTTGGCCCGGCCAAGTCTCTCTCTGTGTCCGATCTTGTGTGTGTGTGTGTATAACTCTACAGTACCTATACATGCTGTGACGTATGTGAAACACGGACTTGTGTACGTGCGTACTCTCTACGTAGACTCTACATCCACTTTCATTTATCTACCCATACGGCATATTGCGAGCATGCAGTACATAAACAAGGAGACAATAAGTACTGTTTTCCCAGGCCGTTTTGGGTTTAAGCTGGTGACAGAGGCAAGCCTGTGTGTTTAGGGCATGGCGCTATCAAGTCGAATCAGATGGCTACTTTGCAACAGTAGTTTTTCGCACCAGGACAGGGGTCGTGCTAGTTAGTGTCATTTACTGGCGGTTTGGGGCTGTAGAACGAGTCGTTAGGCAGGGTTTGTTATGCGCCAGCATGATAGCATCAATCAGGAAATTCTCATCCTCAGATGTGCCGAGGTGACCTGTACCATCTGTGGTGACAAGGGCCACGTTGCGCCACTCCGCAGCATTGTGGGCATTCCTAAAAGGCGTCTTGAGGGGCTGGGGTAGTGATTGAACGATTGGCAGAGAGGGCCAGAGGGAAGTGCAGTTCGGTTCTAAGCGCAATCAACAGGATTGGGCTCTTCAACAGATCCAGCTTTCAGACTATATTCCGAGAAACAATCAGCTATTCTCCGCTTCTTCGGAAAGTCAGGTCGGATTGTAAGAAGGCCGCAGAGATCAACAAGCGCGAGAACGTGGACTGGAAGGTGGGATAGCAGGTAGCACTGCAGATTTCACCGCAGGGCTGTGTCTTTTCTTTATGAGCTTTCTATGTTACCAAACTGATGGACTCCTTGCTAACCACCCTTTGGCCCTCACGGCCTGCCGGTCCTCGCGACATCTTCGGAATCTTGCGCGCGATGCACTCTGGGGTCGTCCTACGCCCTAGGCCTTGTTCGACGACTGAGACGATCTTGCATTTGTGCAAGGCAAAACTAGACAGCTTCTCATCTTTGTGTCACCCTTGTTTCGATCTCACACCTGCGATTGCAAGCAACTTCCGTGCTCAATGCAGGCCATGGCAGAGAAGAAGGCACAGATGGACAAGGCCGGCTAAGGGGAACGACGTAGTTAGCTATTCAGACATTGCGCTTCTGCTTACTCTCAGGGAAGCGACACTCTCCCCGCCTGTGTAGGCATGTGTGGGGAGGTCGTCGTAAGGTCACGAGGAAATACATCACAAAACGTCGATCGTAGCACTGAACCAACCTCCCACTTGGGTCGCATAGGGCGGCTACAAAGTCCTGTGCGGTATGACCCAGTACACCAGAGAGATGAAGGCGCGATACCCTGAAAACCACAGCCTTGTAAACCTGGAAGGACTTCAACGACATGATGAACGACATGGGTGGCCTTGGTGGATCCGGGCAGGCCTTGGGACGTGCAGCGTCACGCTGGGTTCTAGAGACTACATGTTGTCGGGTCTGGGGTTTATGCAGTGTGCTTTTGTGAATCCGCTCCTTTTGGAGCAGCCCTGTTCGCGCCATCACCTCTGGATTCTGGTTTCTGGGTCTTCTGGAATATGGGGAGGAGACAAGGGAATTTAGCACAAAGGACTGGAGCACAACCAGGCTGGCCTGGGATTACCGAATAAAGGGCACCTTCCGTACCGTTTGATTGCTAAAGGCGTGTGCAATGCATGTCTAGTCTACTTGGGTCTGTTTTCACTTGTGCTATATGCCTTCTGCCGGCAGCCATGCAGAGACACCAGGGCATGTCTTCAGGCCGGAGACAGCTTGCTCTTTCACTGTAGCACATGATCTTTCGAGTGGTCCGTCCTGATGGACACAGCCTGGCTTGAGGCCGTACAGCACATGGGCCTGGCCAGATACGTCCGGCAGTTTCCCACGGAGAGTTAGCTTCCTGCCCTCCATACCCTGGCTTGGATGGCTTGAGACGGGGTGGGACCTCACGGGCGCCAAAGCAGCAAAGCAGGGCTCACGGAAGCAGCAACCTCTTTTTGTATGGCCATGGCCTTCTGGCAGGGGCCATAACCCATCACCCCAATGGCCCTGCAGTACTCCAGCCATATACAGGCCATGCAGGCCAAGAGCTCAGGCTTAGATCTGCACGAAAAACGACGCACCAGCGGGCCCATCCCTGATCCTGGTTGCCATGGCGCGGGGCCTCTGCCTGCCGAGACTGCGCACTCCCGATGTGAGCGCACGGCCTCTTGGCCAGATGAAGTGCCGTGAGGAACGTACTGATAGGTACAGAGCACCTGAGCAAAACGGGAAGCCGGGCTTTGGATTTGACACGCCAAATTCGGGCCCCTCTTGCCCTCGCGTCGCTCTTTGCTCTTTCTATCTCTGGCTCTCTCTGTCTCTCTCCCTCTCTCTCTCTCTCTCCCTCCCTCTCTCTCTCTCTCTCTCTCTCCCTCTCTCTCTCGCTCTGTCTCTCTCTCTCTCTATCTCTCTCTCCCTCCCTCTCCCTCTGTCCCTCTCTGTGTCGCTCTCGTTCAGTCAATAAGTATATAGTGTGTCTCTATATATATATATATGTACATATATGCACAAAATATTATGTACATATGTGTTTATACATGTACATGTATGCGTATGTGCGTGTGTGTGTCATCCTTCTCTAGGGGTCAGGGGCACCTCAGCCAACCCCTGCGTTCAAGACAGCAACGTCAGGAGTAATCCCAAAAAGTGCTGAAGACAGAGGGTTCTGCTCAGGCAGAGCGCCTTCCTAGCAGCAAGCATTACAATCACCTGGAAGTTTAAACGTGTCGAAACCTGGAGGTTTGTCATTTTGTGTAATGAGCCAAGAGGCAGGTCAACTAGCACTACAAGGATACCTGGACCTCAGTAAGTTGGCATTTACGTGTTGTATGCCCCAGTACCCATGATCTGCAGGGAAGTATCGTCGCTGGGAGATTCGCCTTTTGCTTCTGCTAAATGAAACGTGCAAGGCCGGCTTACTTCGCATGCAAAACCTGCATATTCATGAACTCTACAAGCCCCAGTTCCAAGCCCCACGTGCAATACACGCTGCGACTGAGGCACATGGCCGTCGCTTTGGATGCCAAGGCCAGGGTGCGGCTGATGAGTTGCTTGTTAAACCAGCAAGACTTGGTGATCCAATCAACAGCATCAGCCGACTCCACGACAGCACGGCCTCATGAACGAACCTAGCGCTGCATACTACGGATTACTTCGCAGAAGATCAAAGACTCCAGCACGCCGAAAGCGCTAAAGCCCCGAACAGGAATGTGAACTTTGCCGCAAGTAAGCGCTACCAGCTAGCAGCGTTTGCTCGGTCTGGAGGCACGGCATGCCTTGACTGCCTGCAGAATCCTGCGGTCGGTGGGAGCTTTCGGGCTGATGCTACTGGCCCTCAAAATTTTCTCGTGACCCGGCCACATGGGTTTGGAGGTTGAGTCGGTGTGTTTTAGGTTTTGCCGCGTTCGGGGTTTAAGCTTTACGGCTAAGGTTCAGAGGGCAGGCAGGCAGGCTTTTGGGTTCAGGTCGCTAAGTCGACTTTGGAGAGACTCTTCGAAAAGAAGCATCAGCGGTCTTGTGCTTCTCGAAGCGTATTATTATGGTGGAATGCCAACATCGTCATTACATGGCACATGATCGCGTCAGTTCATACTGTGGCATCTCGTAGTATGCTCATAAGCAGATCAGAGAGGCAGTTCGTGAAACTGGCAGCCCGAACTGCAAGTGCAGAGTCCGTCGATATGGACAAGGCATGCTTAGCACTACGAATAAAATATCGTCGCACTGCAGTAACTCCCAGCATGTTTGCAGCAATGAATGTCTTTGCATCTAGCCGCTGGCTGCGGGTCTTGCAGTACATCGCAAACCCTGCTCGGACACATCGTCTGAAGTTGAATTTTGTTGGCACATCCCAAAGTGACTTGACTAGGATCAATGTGCCCAAGAAATGTTTTGGAGGCCCAGGGTTGTTGTTGGATTGCATGGTGTACGTTTCTATTTTTGCCGGACCATATGCATAGGTTCTCCCTTGACAGTGGGCCAACGCAGCCACCGACAGGTTCTTAAGAATCACGCATATGTGCGAGAGTGGCGACACAGCTAGAACGCCGCATGGAAGCACAGCCCTCCGCCGAGTAATTAATCCCTTTCACGACAGTTTGGGACCGGACCCCGACGAAATCCTGCAGCATGCATCAAGACAATGGCCCAGGACCTGCGCGCTTGGGATGAGCGTGAGGTGGATCGGTCCAAATCCTTGCAAGCTTAGCTATTTGTGAGCATTCTCTTCAGTGGGGCACATGCAAGGGTTAAGCAGATGGCAAGCCGCTGATTATGGATGATAGGTTGGTCCATTGTTCAAGATTTCGCTGCCAAGTTGGAGGTCAGGCATGGCCCTACTTCTTTCGGATGCCCCTGCTCGGCCCCAGCGGTGTACAGGAAAGAATGTTTCCAACACGCAGAGGGCATCTTTCAGGAGTCCGGCCCGAAGGCCTCGCGCTGAAACCCCAAGAGCCCCATCTCAGGCTGATTGTGGAAATGCTGCGGATCCACAGAGAAGGTAATTTGGTGGCCTTTCTCATTGGAGCTGCACCTTGTCTCTACCATTGGATCAGCCGTGATGTGCTGTCGTGAGAAGTGTGAGTTTCTGTCAAGTTGTAGTTCAAAGTGTCCGAGCATAAGCGAGGCATCTGTTCAACAGCTGTCCATCACCCGAGCACCCAGTCCCATCGTAATTTCATTGTGTTTTGCTCTGGGGATCTAGGAATCTAGGCTTTTTCAGTGGTTGGGTTTCCTTGACTGCGAAACCAGCACGTCTCTGCCGCGCCGCTTTAAGCCAACATGTGCCTCGAGCCACCGGAAGGACAGCTTCCCAGTAGAAGTTGAACCCGTTTTGCAGGGTTTCGGAAATAGCCCTTAATTTGTGTTCTTTCGGGGGGCGGGGCGGGGCAATTGCAAAGAGCTGTCCGGCACAAGGGCATACATGCGTACATGCTGGCATGCTGGCATGCATACATACGAACGTATGTATGTACGTGCCTACGTACACACATACAAGCCTTTACATGCATACACTTCAACACATTTCCCTCCCTCCTCCCTCCCTCATTGCAGCCTCGCTTCGCCCGCCTGCCCGCCCACCAACACACCCACGCACCCAGCTACTCAAGACTGCCGACCTGCATATAATATATGCATACCCACATGCATCAAAGCATCCGTATACATGCACGCATACGCAGAATCTGGTTAAGTTTACGTGCGTTTGTGTGTGTGTATACATCATCTACTGAAGTCTCTCTCTCTCTCTCATGTATATATATATATGTATACATGTATATATATACATATAATATGTACATACAAGAGAGAGAGAGAGAGAGAGACAGAGAGAGAGAGAGAGAGAACGAGCGAGAGTAGCCCTGGCGAAAGAAAGAGAGCGTCAACACATGGATAGAGTCACATATACATGCATGCCACACAAGTGCGTGCAGCAGGGTTCAAGGTTAGACGACAGATGCCTACATTACCATAGGCCATAGGCTCAGACCTATTATAGAGGACAACACAATAGTGGTGGCGGGCACCGTTCAAAACCAAGGTAGGGACTGTATTGATGCAGTCACCGGCGCAAGCGATCTTGATCGCTGGGCAAATGGTGGCCTCATCTCAGATTGATGCGCAGATCGGGATCATCCTGACGATTGGCACCTCAATAGGCACACCACAGCGTCGTGTGCGATTGCGACCCAAATCTCAGGCAAACTCTTTCACCCCGACACCCAATCGAGAGATCAATGCCGTCAGCTGTCTTCGTTTTTGTTTACGGAGGTGCCACGATCGCGCCACTTCTTTTAGCCGCCATGCCTCGCCAGTGGCTTCACCTGCTCCTAAGCTGCATTTGCAAAGGCTAAAAGCATCCTAGTAGCAACGAGTGGGTGGCGGACTCCTGATCTGCACTGCTTTCAAGATGACGATCTCTTCCACGACAACCCATATGAGCAGAGCCCCATTTCAACGCACGGCCCTTGAACCACCTCCAAACCTTCAAGAATTCCGTAAACCTCGCACGGTTTCGAAGACCGGCGCAGGACTCGAGCAGTTTGGGGCATATCGGCCTACCAGGCAGGTTGTCGCTTTGGCTCTGTCAGCAGTTTTGGAGTCAAAGTGACCGACTCGAGTAGCCTGCTCGTTTGTCGAAGAGCCGTTCGAACCTGTCAGATTCTGAAGCTCATGGCGTGCGGTAGCTGCGCTCTTCTTCTGGTGCCTGCAGAAATTCTGATCCTTGGATGTCAATTCTTACATGTCCGTCAAGCTTAGCAGGTTGCGAGTTTAGCATCTAGCTGAGCGTTCATTTAGTCTGAAGCAGTCAATGTTTTGTCATTGCATGCAAGATGTATCCGAATGACAGGTCCTAAAGGGCCGTGTTGGGCGGTCTTGGAAAGGTCACACGTCCCACAGTTTGGAGATGCCTGATAGTGCAAGGCACTCAAGCTTTAGACCCTGCTCGCTAGCCCAGGGGCTTTCAGGAAGCCCCCGCGCTAAACTATGTGCCTGGACGGGGTACGAGTGGTAGGCTTACAATCGGTATAGAAGCAGTGGTGATAGCAATGATGCAGAAACGGGCATTTGCATTCTAAGAGCATCTCCAGAAAAATCTCGAAAGAATCGCTGAAAGCTGTATGAGATCCCTTCAAGTTTGCTTGGGTGTCTGGCGAAGGGGTCCTCACTACATACAGCTCTTGTTATCCAGCGATTTGTTCCGCTAAGCCCTGACGTAAGTGGAAACGCCGCAGGAGCCGGGGCAAACTCTTGGGCTTCACCTCTACTCTGGTGCCGCAAGGGGAGGGGGTGCAGGTGTTTTTGTTTTGAGATGCTTGTGATGCTGGTGGGCATGCCGTTACCCTCTCAGATCTTATTCATCAGCCCTTTAGCAGGTGGACTCCATGGCCTCCATCCACCTCACGTATATCGACCCCTCGTCCTGGGTGGTCCAGCCGGTAGCGGATCGCGTGGTGCGTATTCAGGAATGGCGACTCAAAGCCTACATCTTAGGGCCACCGGCTGTTCTGCCAGCTACAGGCGTGTCCTGCATCACTGGAGATCTGCATGAGCTTGCTGCAGCTGGAAATGGCTGCACCTACTCATGCCTACCCGAGCCAGTTCAACGCGCATGGCACGCACTGAACCCAGGATATTACAGCCAGCTGAACATTTGCGCTAATGCTCTTAATTCGACGGTTTGTGATGGTGACCACTCTTCATGTTTGCTGTCTAGCACTACTTTCTGGAAGCTCAATGTGGAGGATGAAAGGATTTTAGAAGAAGGCGGCGTGATCTCAGGCTTGATTTGCAGCCTCGTCTTCCTGTACATGGCATCCCGGCTTTTCCAGATGGCGGACCTGCGATGCTTGGGAAGATGCCGTATTGTACTGGAGAAGGCTCTGACAATCCCTGGGCCATTGGCGAGCTTTGGCATCATGCTTTTCTCCTTGTTGTTGATGCATGACAGCACCTCCATCGTCTGCATCCTCACTCCGTTATGTGGAATTGGATATTTGCCACCTGCAAAGATGATGTATCTTTGCATCGCCGCTGAAATAGGCAGTGCCCTTGCACTCATCGCGGCCTCCACGGGTGAGCTGCCATACTCCAAGGGGTTTCTTGGCTAGTTCGTGTTTTTTCTGCTTTATCAGCACAGGCCAAAAATTAGGCAAGAGAGACACATCCTAGACTCCAGAACATGTCCCGAATTGTGCAATCTTCGCCTGCAGGATTATCCAGCTAGGATGGGTTTGGCTCCTCTGCAGCATCTTGACCATGTTCTTCACAGCACTGCCCTGCGTGCGTCGCGTGGCCCTCCATTCTGGTCTGATGTGTGCGGCTGCTGTCAACGAGTACTCCCTGGTGTATCTGGCTTCCCATACACAATCGGCTTTCGAGGGTTTGTTTTTTGGGGACACGATGATGAATCAAAACCCATGACATAGCTGCAAACCACAGCTTATGAGACCCAGGTATTTCGTTCTCCTGTTGAGCCTCCCGCTGGCGCTGGCGGGAACGTTTGCCCTGTTGCTTCCCAGCTGCACATCCTCGACCCTTCGACTGTGCCACTACGGTCCCTGAAGCACTAGAAGTTTCGTGTTGAGGAACAGTGCACAAAACAGTCCTACGACACAGAAGCTCTGAAGCTTCAAGGCTCCAACATCAGCAGAAGCCCTCAAGCCACAAACCGCCAGGAGATTCTCCAAATGCACCTTAAGGAAGTCCTGTATTATATATATATATATACTGTAAGCCGGAAGAGAGGTCCCTGTGGGATGCATCTTCGGTGTTCACGATCTGCATCCTCCTGGTAGTGCTGCCCATTCTGGTCTCGACGGCCGCCTGGTGCTTTTGGCGGTCGGCCCCTTGGCTCTCGAAGGCTCCTTTCGGCCAAGGGGAATGAGAATACGCCGCACCGAGAGTGCTGGATGTTGAGCTCCCGGAGATTGGCGGTGCTGGGGTTTCGGAGGGCCTGAGGCCCTTCTAGCCCGAAGCTCTTCAACCCTGAACCTGATACATAAATCTTGAAAACGAATCGTTCAAACAAGAAGATCTTGGAAAGCCCGTTCGTCTCCAAGTTCTTTCACAGACTGGGACATGCTGATATGCTGGATAGCGGATGTGGAGGGGACTTGTAGTCGTTCCGTTTGGACACTCACGCAGGAGTTGCCCTCTAGACCCGCGCAGGACTTAGGCCAAGATATTTGCAAGTCTTTCGAGTCGTCATGCCAATTTTCACGCTCCTGTCAGTCGTGATCTTAATTATATGTTCATGCTGAGCAAAGGAGTGGCTGCTACCTTTCGACGTCAGGGAGAAAGTGAGGGAGCAGTGCGAGTCTGCCCTGGAGGAGCTGCCATTCAGCATCACGCTTGTCTGGCCCTGGTATAGGATGTGTCTGGGGTGAGCAGTCGCTAGCTCCGAGCCTCAGTGTAGTGTCAGCGTTAGAATCGTAGTAGAAGTCTGTGTACATCTGTGTACACAGGGTACTGGTACGGGTACCGCATTCATAGGCATTCTTGACATATAGTGTCATGATATGAACGAGTCTTGCTTCATTCCGAGTGCACCGAGATGCTAAGCCCTACACCCCAAGTCCCAAGCCCTGAGCCTTGAATACCCGAAGCCGAAATCCGAATCTAGTAGTACGCTTTAGCCCTCTGCCTTTTTGGGCTCCCTTATTAAAACCAATAGTAGGAAAAGGGTACCCTTACGGTTGATCAACAGTAGTATTAGGGGGCTACTGGGGAACCTAGCGAACCTACTATGCCCCCACACCAAAATCCAAGCTGAACTCCACGTCTTAAACTCTGAACTGGACTCCAGAAACGCGGAAGCAGAGCTCTGACCCTGAAGCCGCAACGTTGAGTTCTTGAGGACACAGCTTCGACGCGGCCCGTGACCGAGGCGAGCCCGGCGGTGAGTCCTAGCTTCTTGCGCCCTGGCCTTGATGTCCATGGAGGTCTTGTGAGTTTAGGGTTTGGAGTCCAGGATTGTTGTGCCATAGGTTCCTGAGACTTGTTCTGGATCTTTTTAATTCATGGCTTTTGGCTTAGGGGTGTTGGTGTGGTTTGAGGGCTTTGGGCCTTTGAGCTCCGGGGTGGTTGTGGTGTTGAGGGTTGGGCTGTCACTCGCAGTCAAAAGAACTAGAGTTTAAGATTGAGTTTAGGTTTATCTTTACGACAGGGTAGAGGGCTCCGAACTTGGAGTGCGGGGAGTAGGGGGCCCTCGGTTGAGAGTCTGGGGCTCACACTTTTGCGTTTGGAAGTTGGTTTCTTGCTTTGGGCGTTTGTTTGGTCTCGGGCCTTTCGGGCGGGCCCCGCTTCGTTTCGGCAGGTTCATTTACGGCTTGGCCAGTGCTTCGGGAGGCACTTGCCAAGATGACATCGTGAGACGCTACGACGCTACGAGGAAGTAGCAATGAACAAAGTAAGCATTCGTCCGCGCAGCTGCAGTGCATTATCTTCGTTTATCACCACCGAATGATATAAAGTGCATACATACATACATGCATACATACATACACACTCACATACATAATATAGTGATCTGAATCATTTGTATTTGTTTAACGGATGCCGTTGTTATACTACACTGGGCACGTGCCCATAAACAAGTGAAGCTGCATACATACATGCAGACAAACATTCAGACAGAGATTCATGGACATATCTACTATATGTATATATACATATATACACATACATACACACACTTACTTTCACATGTGCTGAGATGCGGCTTCAAGACGAGCTTTTGCATCGGGGTCCAAGCATCACCTCTGCTGCTCAGGCCTATGTCGCCGACAGTCATCGTGCACCCTCCAGAACCAGCGAGTGCTCTCAGCGCTGCGACTTGGCTGAGATTCTCCGCTCTTGGGCTTTCGAGATCTTTGTGGTTGCCTGGACTGCCACCCAGTCCTTCTTCCCCAAGAATTAATAATAATATGACTCGTAATGTGGTACATTACAATTGCATGCACTGCAATGGATACCCGCGCAGACATACTTATATACCTTGCAGGCGTGCACTCATGCTCGCATGTTTGTCCATTGCATATTCACAACTGTACAACTCCATGCATCTGTGGATGTACGCAGGAATAGCAGGTGCGTTAGCATGCATTCCGTCTGTACTTGTGCATGCATCTCTGCACAGGCGCCACACACATGTGCATACACAGCTTGCTTTTGGGGTGCTAGGGCACCTCTATGAGCACTTTCCTCTTTCTCTGCCTATAGACTACAGATAGACGCAGATTAACGAAAACGTGAGCCAGGATCATTAGTTTGTGAACTTATGCTTCTGTATGTTTACGTAATGTGTACATAGTATATGTATCTACGCATGTTCATGCGCCGGAAAACAAACCACTTCTGTGTTCGCATGTGCCTTTCGAACAATGTCCGTGCGTATGCTGTGACTGCAGGAGACTCATCGTGCTGAGAGAACGCCATCGCCGACGAACAGCTCCATCCCGCACCTGCAGCTGCAAGCCCAAACCTTGTTGGCTGACGGGTTCAGTATCTTCACGACAGACTTGTAAAAAGTTTTGGGTGGAACTGAATCCCAGCCTATCCCAAGGACCTATGTAGCTACTCACAGCTGCTGCAGCATGCATAGCATGCCAGTATTCGTGGGATTCGGAGACACAGGAACCTGGAGATGATCTCCGAAGATGAAGGGGCGCGCTTTCACGGCCCTAGAATCCCTACACCGATGCCGGCCGGAGCCCCTGGGGGAGCAGGGCATTGTCGAATTACGATTTTGAGCTTGCACGAATTGAAGTGACAACCTGAACCGTAGGCCCAGGACAGCAAGCAAACACGCATTTATTCAAAGCTGTGTTGCTTCACGGTTGCAGCACCATGGACCTTTAAAGAGGGAGCTTGAAGGTTGGGAAGGTGTTGTCGAATTATCTGTTGATCGGCCTGCGATGGACCGTATCACATGCTTGTGCTGGGACTTGGGCTGCACTGCTACAGCGACTCCAACATTGCATCCTGGAACATCCTAGAGCAATCGTGCACAGGGATCGGGGCCAGCATTCAGTTTCAAGCTTGCATCTCACCCCATGAGCTGATCCGACTTGGCTTTGGAGGGCTCTCAGGTGATGCCCGTTGTTCCGCGCTCCAACCGCCCGAGTCTTGGCAGCCGCTCGGCACGGAACCAAACTGTCGTGGCACGGGTTTGCAGACTTGTTCGTGAGCTGCCTTGAAGTTACGCTGGCAGTCCTATCCGCTTTTTTCGATGAATTCAAGTGATTTCGGGTGTATCCTCGTCAAAGTATGTGCGATACATACTTCAGAGGTTAGGATTCCAGTCAGCAGGGCTTCAGGGCTTAACTAGCATTTCTGCAGGCTCCACCAGTATTTGTCGTTTCTCCTCGCCCTAAATATTTCCTAAGCTGTGCCAGAGCCAACCGAGAGTGGACCCCTTGAAGCTTTCGATTCTTGATTGAAGGCGACAGCAGCATCAGCTCCTTTGACGTGAGGAGGCCGGCATCACCGAGATCCCACATCTTGACTATGAGATTGCACTCGCGACAGAGAAATTTCCATGGACAGACGGGTAGATGGACAAAGAACGAAGTATTCGATTCGGCCTTTAGCTACCTGCCTGCTCATGCAAGCAAGCACTGGCTGCAAGCAACTCCTAGACGGTGCCACAGTAGATCAGATAGCATGTAGCCCGTGTGTTCGGCATGCACGACGTGAATCGAACCTCTCTGAACACTTCTCAAGTCAAACGCGTCCTGAGATCTCAACCTGCGAAGCTTACGAACAGATCTGACCTCATAAATTCTGGGGCCGAGTCAGATGATCAGATTGCCAGGAACCTCGCGCAGCACGGCGACTTCTCTCCTTTCCCCTACGATGTGACGACAATGCCAGGCCCTTGCCTAAGTCAGAAATGCTCAGCAATTGTTGCTGCCTGCAGCCTCCACTTTGCGAAAGCCATTGTAACGGAATCATTGACCTGGAGCCTTAAACGAACGCATTTTTTTATGCACGAAAGAGAAACAAGAGAGAGTGAGCGAGCGAACCCTCCTACTCGAGATACCGAGAGCCCCTCCTTCTACACCGGAGGAGGTCCGTCTTCCTGCCAGCGCACGCCTGCACGTCCGGAGCTGCCAGTGCCTTCGGCCTGATGAATCCCTCAATTCTACAATGGCCCTTAACACCACCAACACGCACAAACTGCGCTGTAACTCATCATGCCGATTTTCAGCCCCGGACTTCATTGCTTGAAGTGGTCCGTGTACTCTTGCCGGTGTCGTGGTCAACGGCCACTTCATGGAAGAACAGCAATCTAATCTACTCGGCTGGCAAGTTCTGCACGGACACGTGCATCTACCCAATGTGATGTATGTTTGTATCAATGCATGCATGTATGTATCTATACATGCATGCATGCATGCATGCATGCAAGTAAGCATGCATGTACGTACGTATGTATGCATGTATGTATGTATGTACATGTATGTATGTGGTTATGTGTTTATGTATGCATGTATGTATGTATGTATGTACTGTAGGTCGATCGTTCGGTCGGTCAGTATACATAGTGTAGGTGGGTAGGTCATTGGGTGGGTGGGTGGGTGGGTGGGTGGGTGGATGGTAGGTTGTTGTGTAGGTATGTACCTATGTAATTATGTATGTGTTTTCTGCTATACATGCATGTATGCATGTGTGCATGCATGTATGTCTGTACGTATGCACGTATGTACGTATGTATGTATGTATGTATGGATGTATGTGTGTGTTTATGTGTAGATGTGCCCATGTATGTAAGCGTGTAGGTAGCAACCGTATGTATACACACACATACAGACATGCACGCATCTACACACCCACACACATGTGTGTGTATATATATATATATATATTATATTTATATACACATACATACTTTTTTGCACATACATATTTACATATATAGGTACACATGTGTACATATTTATGTGTGTACGTGTGTATGTATGTATGTATGTGCCTACATATGTATGTATGCATCTGTACGCGCACGTATTCCACCGTATTCACTCAGCACCTAAGTGCAGTTAGCTACATACTCATACAGGTACTACAGGCAGCTTGTCTACATAAATACCTGCCTACCTACTTACCTAGCTAGCTACCTACCTACGTACCTACCTACGTACCTAGCTACCTACCTACCCACCGACCTACCTACCCACGTACCTAGACACCGACCCACCGACCTAACTGCCTGCCTGCCTGCCTGCCTGTCTATACCTACCTACCTAGCTACCCAGCCAGCCAGCCAGCCAGCCAGCCGTCCATCCATCCATCCATCCATCCATCCATCCATCAAGCTATCTTTCCATGCATGCAGGCAGATGCCTATGCAGACACATGCGCATTTACATGCTATGCCCTTTTTGTTGTCCAGACTGGTCCAGACTGCCTCAATCCGATGTTCTTGCTGCTTTCACTGCCAGGACATCGACCCTGAGCCACGTCATCTCAGCGAGGCCGTGCATTTGGGTTTGAGGTTTGGGCGTTTGGAGAAGTGATTTTCGATCGCAGGCCTGTGCAGGTTCGTGGTTGGGATGATACAGATTCAGACGGCCGCCTAGATGGCTTTTCAGCCCGGCACTACTGCAGCGGAGAGATCAACAGATCTGTACAATCACCTAGGCTTTCTTCCAGAACTGCTTGACGCGAGAAGCGATTGAAAACTTGGTGCCGGCACGCGATGCCCATTATCGAATTGGCTGTCTTTGTTTATGCAGTTTCCTGAAGGAGCACAACATGTAGATGCGATTCAGATGGTATTTGCTGCGCATTTCGCATGACTTTGGATAATTCGCATGACGGCGGAGTTGTCAGCATAGCTGGCTGCCAGACATCCCTCTAATGGCTCTGGTACATCGAGACTACCCAAGCATCCTTCACCTCCCCGTAAATCCCAGAAGCAGAACCCCACTAGGCATGGACCGATATCACAGTCTTCATCTTTCCCAGATGGTTGGTCGTTAGTTGTTTACGTCCCACGCGGGAACACGGAAGGGATGGGAAGTCCGACAGTGCCAGGGAGCCGGCCACGCCGGCCATGGATCTTACTCGGGCGAAGATCTCGAAGCCGTCACCGACTCCCAAGGTGACACGGGATGCGGGCGGGCTTGAAGTTGGCGAACCGAGCCTTGCGCCACCTGAACTGACCCTCAGAAGTGATTCTAAATGCACGGTAGAGCCATGTCCGGTGGAGGAATCTTCATGACTTCGTGCACTCATTATCAGGGCCTTCTCTCGATCGATCGTGTTCACGGCTCTGTGTTTTGCGGAGCATCAGCATATGGTTTGTCTTCGGAACTGAGATCACTCTTCGTGTTTCCAGGACCAGCCACCACGACGGGCCAGGAATTTTTAGGGGCCTCAAATCCTTGCAAAAACATTAGGTTCCATTGCCCTGCAATCGGAGAAGCCACTTTGGCTCTGGAGGCCCCTCAATTATCATTCTTTCGAAAGATGACAGACATGGTCCTTCAAAAAGTCCTGCAGCGTGAAGCAGGGAAGTTTCAAGTTGAGGTCCCTGTTACAGATTTCTTTTGCATTGGACCAAGTGAATGAGCATCTGACAGGGAATCCCGCTTTGCAACAGCCCTCAAGTCCTATATTCCAGAGGCACGCGTCAGCCCGAGTCTCGATACGCCATCTCTGCGTCCCCAGAGCAGGCGGTTTTTGGAGTTGCACCTCGGGGGTTCACTGGATTTGGGGCTTCAGCTTGTGTGAAATACGGAGTATCCTCAAGTTTCTGCGGCTTGGGCTAAGGTTTCGAGGCTTTGCTTTGGAGCTTCAGTCTCAAGGGTCGCACACTTGGAGTCGGAAAGGTGTGTGCTTCTGCTCGACGACTTCGATCGTGCGTTTGCTGGTATTGGAACGATTTTGTGCTTTGAGTAGCACAGCAGAGGAGTCTGCTCGTTGATGTTCTCATGTCAGACGCCAGGAGCGTACCACTTGGAGCTCCAGCTTACAGGTCCTGACGTCTCGCCTCAGGGCTGCTTCTCAGCACCTGGCCACCGCTGTCATGTGGTTTTATTGGGCGGCAGGGGTGAAGGTCACTGAGGAGCTGCCTGTCAAGGGTTTCGTTCCTTCTCGCCTCTCCCTTGGCGCTTTGTCTTGGTCCCGCTGTCCCTCGCCGTCTTCCCTTTTTTGTTCCCGCCCTCTGTGGCTCTCTCTCTCTCTCTCTCTCGCTCGCTGCTGTACAAGACTTTCTGAAAGGAGCCTTTAGTTATTAGAGGTTCTCATGATTGTCGAGGCCCGGTCACCATCACATGATTGCATGAGACAGTTTAAGCCTGTGTGTCTGTAGTCTCAAGACTGCCATGCTTGCTTGGCATACAGACCGTTTTTCGCCTTGCACACAGAAACTGTAAGAAGAAGTGCCGCCAGCTTGACATATTCCAAAGCCACATTACAAAGATCTCTCAAATCAATTGATTTCGCGCGGCATGCCCAGATGACTTCGACACCCATCTCCAGCAAGGGCTCTGAAGAGAGCTGCTGATGTCGCTTCCTCAGCTCCGCGAGACGGCAAGAGACCAGAGAGCACCCAGACATAAGTTTTAAGTAGTCAGGGATACCCGAGCTGTGCACATTCAGGACGGTTGTAACGACGGGAATCATACTCATGTCGACAGATTCTGGCATTCGTCTCTAACGACAGCCGTCCTTCTCTTAGCAATCTGCTTGTGCAAGAAATTGTCTGGATGTCTGCCTTCTTGCCCCAGGCTCCGATGGAAGTGAGATGCGGGGAACTCGATCCTTGGGGTTACTCCGGTCCTATAGATTTTGGCAGCCCTCCCAGGTACCTCGAAGATATCACAGATACAGAGAAGTTCTCTTCCGCACGAGCTGGGTTTGACCTTCGATAGCACTACCTGTCACTACCTGGCGAGTGGCTTCCATTCTGTCCACGTAAAGTAGTCAGCTGTCACGTGGTTCGCAACACTCAGTACAGTCTGAGATATTCAGATCTCAGACCACTTACCAAAACCACGTGTTTCGGCAGTGATTGTGATTTTTGGTGGCTCGCCGTTACATGCATGCAGTGCGCACTGGCACGGCTTTGTGTCTTAGCTTTTAGGTCCAAAGACCTTCCAAATGGAAGGCTCGTGAAGCTAATCCAGCAGATCTCGAGTCGGTATCGGTCACATCAGAGTCACACATCATCACAGCATCTCACATTGTAGTTACAATGGCCAATGCTTCTGTGCCAAGACAGGGCTTCGTTTCGTGTCTGCCCTGAACAGGGGCAGCCGGAGCCTCCCCGATTCTGTGCAATTGGCAGGGTGTAACAGTGTAGAGTGGGCTTTCATATGTGATGTCGCTAACAAAGTTATTCCGCAAGCAACATCCTGTAATTGTAAATCTACAAATTTTGGATGGAGTTGATTCCTCGTCCAGAATCGTGGAGGTAATTCAATGGCTAACGACGAGATTCGATCGGGCAATGCAGAACTCGTGGGCATTCAGCAATGAATATGCGACTCTGCCCACTCATTGCGCGACGCATGGTTGCGAAATGACTACCAACCACCGGGTGCCCTGAGCATGATTTCAATAGGCTTCAGGACTACAAGCTCCCAGAGCACGAATAGATGCTTCCGTGTTCGGGGCAGTTGCCACTGCATGCTGGCCGGAAATCCAGCCAGCTAGCAGCAGTGCAGTATTGTGTCTTGCATCTCCACTGCAAGGCGCTGTCGGACTGAGTGGGCTGCGAATGCCGCAAGCAGTCGGCACGTACTGTACGCAGTACGTAGTGACGTAGTGACTGCACAATGCATATTGGACCATGCACGCACGAGACCACAGGTAGATCAGTAAGTGTCACCGATGCACAAACGTGGATGGTTCAGTGTGCATGAAGTAAACGCACCTTCGCTCTACAAAATGTGCCATGCCTTCTCGCGTTTCAATGGCCATGGTTTGGTTCATTGACACAGAAGGTTTCCAATTCTTGTTTCCGTCTAGTGCCCATCTCCCCATAATCTTCATGGCTGAGAAGTGCCTCCTCTGCCGCTGCCGCTGCCGCTACTACTACTACTACTACTGCTACTACTGGTGCTTCATGCTAGCAGTTGCATTACTAGTCGCCGTTGTTCCCATGCTCCGAGCAAACAGGTGAGGTAAAGTGAACCGTAGTAGAATTCCAGCGTGGCCTCTCAAGCAATGCTCATCGCGAAGCAGAAGCCTCTATATATATAAAATGCTAAATGATGTTTGGAGCATTTGGCTTTAATGTGACATCAGTTGGCTGATGCAGTCGACACACACACACAGACCGAGAGGCAAAGTACTCATCCCTAGCTGGTCACTCGTGGCTGGACAGGCTGGCGGCCAGCCATCTGGAGCCGGACAGGCGAGGAGTATGCGTAACAAGTTAAGCTCTGAGGAACATATCCGCTCAAGGACGCATAATGCAGCAAAGCCTGGAAACCCAGAC
Source organism: Symbiodinium sp. clade A Y106 (assembly GCA_003297005.1). Classification (NCBI taxonomy): domain Eukaryota; class Dinophyceae; order Suessiales; family Symbiodiniaceae; genus Symbiodinium; species Symbiodinium sp. clade A. Next base: position 89,277 of record BGNK01001144.1, on the reverse strand, counting down.
AGCCAAAACAAGATTAAAACCTCGTCACTGCTGGCTCGCTAAAGCTAGTGAGTTTTAAGTGTTCCCTTAACTGCTCTTGGCCGAATCTGCCTTGGGCCCCCCGCCAATTTGGAGAACTCTGAACGAGCTGAAACTTCAGCGTGCGTTTGACGGCCCCCCCCTCAGACGCTGGTGACGATGGATGCCGCAGCTCCAGGCCCGAGCTTCCGTGGGTGGACGAAAGGGCGAGGGCTTTCTCTTTCTCCTTTCCTTCTTTTGAGGATTCTTTTGTTGGATGCCGACTGTTGCGTTGTTTCTATGTCCGCAGTCTGTTGCCCGGGGGATGGAGCACGGGCTCTTTAGTTACAATGCTTTGCATTCCGTATTCCGGCATAGCTGCATCGGTCGTTCGGTTCGGTCGGAGGGGTGTCCGCAGTCTCAAGCTCCAGCCTGCAGGGTCCAGTCTGTTGCAATCTCCGTGACATGGCCTTGCTCCAGGAGCCGGCCAGAGCAATGTGGCAAGCTCGGCTTCACTTTTTGGAACATTCGGGTGTTCAGGGCTGCAAGAAACAGTGTTTTGCATGGGTTTTGGAGAAGCCCAGCATCGAGGGTGATCTCCAAAAGCCGAAGATGCTGAGTCTCGTGTGCGCGCAGTCGCAACCCAGGTCGACAAGACGATCATCGTCCCCGGACATTTGGTGGGCAAGATCATAGGCAGGATCCAAGCTAGATGAAGACTGCAGAGCCATGACACGACGTCAACCCTGGCTGTGGTGCACGCACGCACACACAGACACAGACACAGACACAGGCACACAGACAGACACACAGACACACACACACACACACCCACACACACACACGCACACACACGCACACACACGCACACACACGCACACGACAGTCTCAGTCAGTCTATCAAGTGCCCGTCATTTATCATGCGAGGTCCCGTCGCAGCTCACTATACGGCTTTGGGGCTAGACCTTTTCAGGGCTCCGTGCTTTCGTCGTAAAACGCGATACCTACACTCAAGTAAAAGATCTGATGTCTGTCAGCAGGAGCTTTTTTTTGACTTTTCGTTTGTGCTGGTTTTCCCATGAACCCGTCGATGGCATCAGCGCAACTCGAGCGGTGCATGGTACTCCGGCTCACCTTCCGTGCGTGCAGCCTTTCTCGAGCCGGCGGCAACATCCGTTTGCACGTAACTACGCTTGCGGTGTCCTGGCAGGCCCCGCCGGTGCGACCATCAAAAAGATGGCTGCAGACACGGGGGCGCAGATTAACATGGACTCTGTGGTCCAGCCAGGCGCACCTGCTGAGCCCATCCAAGAACGTCCAGATGGGCTCGCATGCGATGAACGTATGTGAATGGGGTTGCTTGTGAGTGCGTGCATCCACATTGGCGACTCGCAGGTGGCGGCAAGGCAGTTGTCATCACTGCCGCTGACCCGGCTGCGCGCGAGCGAGCCAAGGCCTGAACGGTGGAAGCCGGCGATGTCGCTCGCCGGACGCATAGTCCGCATAGTAACTTCCGCAAACCCCGATTCTCGGCGTATCGGGTCGGGTGTGACTGGCTTTCGACAATGTACCATGAGGCTGGATGCAAGCTTTTGCTGCGATTTCCTGGCAGGCCCATGTGCAGGGCTGGATCAAAGACAACCAGGCTCGGAAATACGCGACTTCTGTATGGGCCAGAGGCCACAAACACCACATCATGACACTCGCCTGAACACTCGATCCTGCGCTCTTAGAAGTCATTTACTACGCGGTTACAAGCAGTATACGACGCTGGAGCATATGGTTTGTCGCATGGTGCAAGAGCACCGACAGTCTTTGGGTTCTTGGTTCTTGCCAGTGAAGGTATGACTGATCTGCTTCTTCCTGGCTTGTCTTTAGATGCATCTCTGATTGGGCCGTCGGATTTTGTCCACCTTTTCTGCACCACTATGAGGAAATTTCCTCAAGACGTGTGCAGATCCACATGTTCCTTACATCTGTGCAATGTCTGTCCTTGCAGACCCCCATGGGCGGCCCCGGCTATGGCGGAGGTGGTTTGTGCTGGCCTGATCTGTTCCGATTGCAAGTACGGAAGCAACCGACGTGGGAGCTGTGCATACGTGCATCTACGTACACAAATACGTACATACAGACATGCATGCATGCATAGATACATACCTACATACCTACGTACATACATACGCACATAAACATACATGCATACACGCATCCATCCACGCATCCATCCACGCATCCATCCATCCATCCATCCATGCATGCATGCATGCATGCATGCATGCACAGCTACATACCTACATACATACACACGTACATACATTCATGCATACATACAACCAAACATACACGCATACATACGTAACTACATACATACATACAGACATGCATGCATACATACATGCATGCATACATGCATGCATACATGCATGCGTACATGCATACATGCATACATACATACGCCGAGACACACACACACACACATACACGCGCACACATACATACATACATACATAGATAGATACATACATACATACATAGATACATACATACATACATACATACACATATACACACACACATACAGAGCGAACGGACGCATACATGTACTTTTGAGTATGCAGACGCATGCGCATGAAACATAGACATACGTTTACATTTACATTTACATGCATGCATGCATACATACATGAAAACCAGCACTCTTCTTGACTTGGAACGCTTCGCACCCGTGGGCCATCAAGGGGCGGCATGCAGCCAATCGGCGGCATGGGAGGCAAGGGTGGTCCCTTGGGCGGAGGCCGCGGGTGCAAGCAGATGCAGTTGGGATTTCGTCGGGCATGAAATGTTGGTCCTGGGCTGACACCTAAAGCCCAATCAACCTGAAGCCCTAGCGCCCTAGCCTCTGATTTTCAGGACAGGAATCTCGGTTTGAAGAAGGTTTGGGACTCGCAAAGGGACGTCTAACATCAGTTCGACTGGATCCAGAGTTGGTCACTGCCGACTTGTGCAGTCTGGTGAGGTTCGGTGAAATCCCCGCGACAGCTGTCGTAGAGCCTGGCTTTTCTGAGCCCCTGTGATTAGATGCCGCTTGCCCTAACAGCTGTCTTTAGTCTTTCAAATTAGGTGCTGGGGTCGCGGGAGTTGGGCATCTCGCGATTGCACTGGATCCTGATCCGGCTTCGTGACACGCTGAAGCGACGATAAGCCGAACCTCTTCATGACAGAAAGGGATGTGCGCAGCCTCTGCAACCAGATAGCACGCCACTTGCACATCAACCTGTCAGGCATGGGTGGCAAAGGTATGGGACCACCTTTGGGTGGAGGTCTCTTGGCCATTGTCTGTTTGCGAGTAGGTATGAATTGGCCTGTCCGCCGTCTTGCCATGCCTCAATGATCCAAGCCCCACCAGCCAGAAACAGCGTGTAGATTTCTGCCAGTGCAAGCATGGCTGCTGACTGAGCAGCGCTTCTCTGCATCTGCGGCATTCCTCAAGAAGCACCCCATGTGAACTACGAGTCACTTGTACTGAAGTCCGGTTGAGCAGGACAGCCAGTTAGTGACTCCAAAGCCTCGCTCCCGAACCGCCAACGCCGCCAACCTCCACCCCAACTCACGAATTTTGGCTTGCTGGCCGCGCTGGCCATGGACTCTGGATGTCTGGACCTTGAAACCAGCCAACCTCAACAAAGCCCAGGTTTGGGCATGGGCGGCGGTATGGCCGGCCCAGGGCCGGGCATGGGTGGTATGGGTGGCATGGGTGGCATGGGCGGGGCCCTTATTGCGCTGGCTTGAGAAATTAGGGGTTTGAGGGGACATGCTATGGGCAAGCCGTAGAGGCTCCACTGCAAGTCGGTCTGAGTCTGAGTGACTAAGATAGTGTTGGGATGTATGACGTTCTGTGGTGTAGAAATGATCCAGAGCAAGTGTTGCAGACGAGTTGGACGGCTACTAAGGCGCCTGCTCCTGTTGCTGCTTGCTCCCAGCATCTCCACCCCCCGCAACCACGACCATCATCACCCTACTGTTTGCTGCTTTCCCGGCTGCTTTGCTGCTCTTCATGATTGTCAAGTCTGAATTTTCAGCACTACAGCAAAGCTATACCGTTATTATGACGACGGCTGCTGTTACCCACCCAACGGCCCAACCTAGGACCCGGCATGGGGCCGATGGGCGGCAAGGGCATTGGCCCAATGGGCGGCCCCGGCCGGTGCCTGAGACTTTGGCAGCTCACATGCTTCCCAACCCTGCACAGCAGTCTTAGCCGACTTGGATTGGTTCCGGCATGTCTCCTAGGTCTTCTAGCTTGTTGAAGCAGGTAGCAGGTTGCAAAGCAACCCTAACTTTAAACTTGCTATTGCTGGACAACCTATGGCCTATGGTATGGTAAGAATTACCACGGCTGTACTGGAAACCGACCACCATGACAGTAGTTATCATGGTCGTCATTGAGCCCCAAGTCTTCGAGGCGGCTTGTCATCACCTCCATTCATGTCGCTATAGATTTCTTACTTATTGCTTGCCTTGTGCTTCACCTCATCGCAACATCCTGTCCTAGTTTGTGCACGCGTGTGATGCTGTTGCTCAAGTGGGTGATGCCTGTTTACAAAGACAGTGTTACAAGGGTCGTGAGCGGCGACCAGATTTTGCTACCAAACTTGTGCCTCAAATGCCGCGGAGGCACCAATCTGACAGTTTAGAAGTGCAATTTAGAAGACTCTTCGGGATGGGATGGAGCTGCAATCTGCTCTCCAGCGCCGCCGCGACATGGAGACTGGGGCTATTTGGGCTTCGCAAATCACGGAGGAGCATCCCGTCATTTGGCTTGGGACTGGGACAGATGCCTCGAACAGGGGGCAACTGCAGAGACAGTCGGTGCAGAGGGTTTTGAATGTGGCGGACGATGTGCCGTGCTTCTTTCTGGATGATCCAGATATCCATTACTGCAGACTGGATATCACCGATTTTGGCGGCGATGCTGGGATTTCGAGGGCTTTTACGAAGGCCATTGACTTCGTTCGGGACGCTCCCCAGGGCGTAGCGACCTTGGTGCACTGCGCAAACGGCTCGAACCGTAGCCCGACTGTTGTCGTCGCCCTCATGATGGCCCTGTGCGGAATGACTTTGAGGGAGGCATGGAATCTTGTCAAGGCGAAGAGAAGCGCCATGCTTCCTTTGCACGACAATGTCAACGAGCTCGTGCGCTGGGAGATTGAGCAGACAGGACAAAGCACGGCTTCTGCAAGCGAGCTCATGTCAGGATTGTCAGGAGATTGTCGCAGAGAGCCCAGAGAAACGAAATGCGGAGCCCGGATTAGGCTCTTTTCGGCCCCTGCCGCTCGATAGGTACGGGTAAGATAGTCATCGTGTGCTGTAGGTGTTGACATAGCCGAAGTTGCAGGCCGCTATACCGCTATACCTCAAAGCTCAGTTTGCGAGGTCCTGGCATGGGCAAAGGCATGGGCCCACCGATGGGAGCTATGGGGTCCTGGCCTCGGATTGAGGAAGGAGAGCTCTGCTGTGGTCCGTGTCGCTTTGCACAGCGTCCCACTACATTGGTCGAGATTATGCACCTTGAGAGGCTGCCTAACCTTTCCATTCCCGTGAAAACACCAGGTATTGCTTTTCGTTTTTGAGCTCTGGACTGTGGCTTCTGCCCCGCCTCTTTCACCTAGCTGCATATTCACCCGTGGCCAATCAAGGATGGGCGGCAAAGGCATGGGTGGAGGCTGTGGCCCGGGGCTTAGAACAGTGCAGACTGTCGGTGCTCGTTGGCGGCTAGCACTTTGGTGCTGGCCCTCTCCCTTCGCTAAGGCCGCTAAGACGTGTCACGTGAGTCTTCATTCCCTCCCAGAGGAATCGGCTCCAGACCTCAAGACAAGACTTCAAGATCTATCCGGCTTACCACGTAGTATGCATGGCAGTTCAGTCTCCGGGCTCGAAGTTTCCACTCAGACCTGTTGCAGGGATGGCAAAGTCAAAGGTGTTGCTGATGCCGGAGTCTGCCGAGGGTTCCACGAACAAAACGTGGTTCCGTGCGCGGTTCCCGCAGCAAACCCCGGAAGCGCGAAACCAGGACATCCAAAGCCTGAGGCTCTTTCCCTTTCTTGCTCAGGTATGGGAATGCAGAACATGCCCAAGTCGACAGGTGGCTTAATGCCTGGACAGCAGCCTGGAGGACTTGGGGATTTAGAGCTTGAGATTCAAAAGAGTTCAGGGTCCATGGATCTGTGCAGTTCAGCAATTTTAAGTTCCAGCCTATGGAAGCTTTAGCCAGGCTTCAGGGCAGTTAATGTAATAGCCTGATGAGTGTCAAGTCCCCCAATGAAGCAATGTTTGCCCGACCTTATTGAGACGGTTGTCCCGGCCCTGCTTGCATGACTATCCGAAGGGTTTCGACGAGGCTTTGGGGGTGTTCTTTGGAGTTAAGTGATGAGCATGCTCGGAGGTCGTGCGTTTTCAGACATCGCCAGGACTCGGGATGCGCCCACCAGGACAAATGGGCGGCTACTACTAGTCGCAGGTGCGGGAGTGTTTCCGTCCACTGCGGGTGGCTGGGGCTGCTGCCAGTTTCCGCGCATGACCGATGTGTAGATGCAGTTCAGCTTTCGCAATCTGTGCCTTTCAAGAAGTTGTCCGTTGCCGACAGGCCAACTGCAAAGTGTGCTCTAGGTTTATGTTTATGAGAGCATTTCCTGTCAGATAAGATCTCTAAGGAGATGCCCTCTCATGCCATGCTGTACTTTCACTTTACTTACGGGTGCAGATATTGGGGAGTCTTCAGAGAGCTCACCAACATATTAGCACCTCATTTCTCGTCATTCTGAAATCGTTGCGTTGAGCTGACGCACTGCGTGTATCAGTTGGATGGCTGCAAGGTCCCGCCATCCACGAGTGCATAATGCTGAGTCGCTGCAGCGATTGCCGCAGCTGCTGCCACCCACGACAGGGCCATCGGATCTCGCGAGATTTTGGCTTCAATGTGAGATGGAAGCACACCCAAAATGCTGCTGTGCCACATGTCTGGTCGGTGGTTGCAGTTTTAGCATCAATGTCTTGAGCACGCGAAGCACCAAGCAGCCTTCACTTCTCAGCGAAGGTGTGTCTCCTGTTGACCTTTGCTTCCCCGAAGCTTCTCGTTGGCCCGTTGGTCGTCCCGCAGAGGTCTCAAGAGCAGAGGTCTGCATAGCTATCTCCAGGCCGCGTCTCATGGTGTATAGGCCATATATCTGAATTAGCAAGGTGCTCATCATAGTTTAAAAAGGTGTTCCAACCAAAAATGATGAGGCGCCAAGGCATGTGCAGAGGCCCCAAATATCCCAGACCCTGAAATTCCGGAGGCCTTTTTCCTTCCCCCAGGCTAAGCACTCTGTGAGCCGGGGCCCGGCATACTCTATACCATACTATACTAAACTGTAATGAGTTTATATAGCGACAGTCCTTTCTAGTGGACATCGAGAGAAATCGCCGTCTTGGGGTTGGGTGCGCGATCCAAACGCTTCGAAGCCATGCCGCCGCCCAGCGAGTCAATGTCATTGTCGTACGTCGAGCGGTCGGTGCCTGGCCATGTACAAGTATGCGTGCAGCCGACGTTTGCCAATCTATGCGGCAGCAGCAGAATGGGAGTTTAAGTGTGAGTATTGAATCCAGGTAGTTCTGATCTGACGGGTTGTATTAAGTATTAAATGCCTTATGATGCATGTCAATGTGCTTTTTGGGGCATACGACATATGAATATGCGCAAAATATGTCACTCAACGTTCTCCTTCACGGGCACTGCCTGAGGCCCCGAGCAAGCGCAACGACAAAGTTCAGGCGTTCAACCGTGGCAAAGAAGCTGCGCTTCCTTTCTGCAGAATCAGTCTGATGTCGACATCATTTCTTAAACTGCATGCTACGGCGCTCTCGTCCCGTGGTGATGTCAGACCTCTTGTCGAGTCTTGGGAATATCAGGTGCAATGCTCGCCGAATAATCTTTGGAAGTAGGAGTCTGGAACATCACGATGTCGAGCCTTCTCCGTAGAACCGTAGATCTCTCGACCACTGCACCAGCCGAGACCTGTCATGTTGATTGCACAGCTACAGCAATGCAGAAGGAAGTAGAGAGGTGGTGGACCGCAGGTGCGCATATCGCTTAGTCGTGCAGGCATGGGGTAGTGTGAGCCTGTGAGCCGTCGGTGCCGAGTGTTGCCGAAGCTCGGGCCTAGAACCCTCGAGCCGACACCTGTTTCACCCGCTTACACGAGGTTTGCGGATGCCCTGGAGTTCTGCCGGCAAGGTCTGGGAATCCTCGGCGAGGAGTTCTCAGCTCCGTTCTCGTCGCATCGCGCAGAGTAGCAATCTAGAGTCTAGCTCTTATGTGCTCAATTGAAGAGAAACCTTAAAGAGTTGCCAGTTGCGTCAGACTGCAGTCTTTGAAAAGGCATCGAAACCGATATTCCCTGCCAGGAGATTCTTCTGAGCGTCCGTTCAGAGATGCAGTCGACTGCGGAGCAGATCAGGCTTGAATACAAGATAAACGATAATTTACGTAATATTCACGTGTTAATGATTGTGCACTACAGGTTTTACCCAGAGATACCTTGGTAGTTCGTACCGTAGATGGGAACACTCTCGTGCGACTGATGCGATGTCGTTTGCTTGGTTATACATGCAGCAGGCGTGGCCTGTACGTGCATATGCGTTGATGTGTTACGCGCGTCTATGTGTATCTACCTGTCTGTTCGTCTATCCCATCTTGTCCTATCCTACCCATTCCTATCCGATCTCATGCGATCCCGTCTTATCTCCTCGTAGCTTGCCTTATCCTATCCTATCTTAGGTTTTCCCATGTGATCTACCTTCCCAGAATTTTCTATCTGATTCTATCTATCGATCTATCTGTCTTTCGATCTATCTACCTATGTATGTATGTAGGTATGAATGTATGTATGTATCTAGCTATGTATCTATGTCTCTATCTACCTAATTATCTATCTCTGTACCTATCCACCTATCTATCTATCCATCTATCTAACTAATTGTCTATTTTCTATCGATCCCTCCCATGTTTCTATCTATCGGTGTTTCGATCCATCGACCTGTCGATCGAGCTATCTAGCTGTCTGTGTGTCTTCCTACCTATCTATCTGTCTACCTGTCGATCTATCTACCGATCCATCTGTCCACCTATCCATCTGTCTACCTACCTATCAATATTTCTATCTGTCTAACTATGTATCTGTCTATCTGTGTATCTATCTCTCTGTCTATCTGTCTGACTACGTATCGAACTATCTATCTATCTACCTACCTATATATGTATGTATCGGTCTATCTACCTATCGATCTATCCATACATCTATCTACCTACGTATCTCGCTACCTATCTATCTACCGATCGTTCGATTTTTCCATCTCTCTATCCGTCTATCCACTAGATGCGTGTCTGTCTTTAACCTCTGTGTGAAATTCAGAAGCAGATGCAACAGACATGACAGCCATGTACAAAGCGGATGCTGCGTAGCCCTTAGACTGCTCGAGACGAAAACGAGAGTTGATTGCTAGCATGTCGTTTGCCANTGAAATTCAGAAGCAGATGCAACAGACATGACAGCCATGTACAAAGCGGATGCTGCGTAGCCCTTAGACTGCTCGAGACGAAAACGAGAGTTGATTGCTAGCATGTCGTTTGCCACCTGCGCGATCGGAAGCTTGAGATCTTCGATGGGAGTAACCCGGCAAACTACAAGAAGTGGCGGCGTCGGGCTGAGCTACATCTGCTTTCGCTTCCTTCCACATTTTCAAAAGAAAAGTGGGGACCCAAGCTCCTGGAATACGTGCATGGCGAAGCCGAGGAGACATTAGAAGATTTGTCTATCGAGAAAATAACAAAAGAAGACGGATACCAGCAGATCCTGGCGATTCTCGACGACAAGTACAAAGAGAGACAACAGGATGAGCTTCACCATGCCCTTAAGGAGTACTTCTACACGGTCACCATCAAGCAAGGCGAGACCTACAGAAATTTTCTTGTACGTCTGGACACGGCTTACCGCAAGCTGGTGCAGCACGGCGTGGAGTTGCCATCAGAAGTGCAAGGATGGTTCCTGATGCGCAAGTTGCATTTGGAGTCATCTGCTGAGGCAATGATCCTCACTTCCACTTCCGGTTCAATCAATCGTGAGGATGTGCTGAAGGCTGTCAAGGCCATCTTTCCGAACGGCAAGGGTGGCAATGTCAAGAAGAGCGACGTCTTCGTGGCCGAGGACCAGGATGCGACGGAAGCGGATGTCACGCGATCTCAGGTCACGGAAGATGACGAGGACGAGTTCCAAGGGACGACGATGCTCTTGAGGTCTTTGAGACATACCGTGAGGTGCGAAAGAAGCTCCAGGAGAAGAAAGTCAGCCGCGGATTGAAGGGTAAGGGCAAGGCCGGTCAGGCTCAGCAGCAACAGTGGCAACTGAGCGGTTCGATGAGGGGACGGATTGAACTCATCAAAAGTCGGACGAAGTGCCACAGCTGTGGTCAACTAGGGCACTGGAAGAGGGAGTGTCCTGCCCGCAACAAAAAGAACAACGCCGGGGGCAATCAACAGGCGACGACTGGGCATGAGGTCCACTACACCGAATACCAGGAGGTCTTTGACGAGTACTCTGGCGGCATGGCGGCTGAGGTCTTGGTCAACACGGCGGCCCCGAGCACCTAGAGCGGTAAGGGTAGCGGCAAGAAACATGACAAGCAGGACACTTGGCAAGTGATGGAAGAGCTGGGCCAGGTGTGGCGAGTACACCGCAAGCCGAGGAAGGGGCTTTTTGCTCCTGAAGATCCGAGCTGTCCTGTGGAGGTAAAGAAGCTTACGGCCAGGCGAACCACGGAGGTGCGCTACGATGATGGCACCATCGAGGTGAGGGTTGATGATCTGGGCAAGGGCTTTGATCATCAGAGCCTGGGGCGGACTTGGACCGGGATCACGAAACTCGAGGTTGCAAGCAAGCGTGGCGCTGACTCCAAGGTGGCAGACGAAGATGCGGTCTATGACACCAACATCAGCGAGGAAGTGGTGACCCAGTTCGAGCAGCGAGTTTTGAGTGAAGGGCTTGAGCCGAGGAGTAATGATCGTACTGAGGTTCTGCTGTGTGAGCAGGGCTCAGTTTTTGAACACGCTGTGCCAGACACGGCCTGCAGGAAGTCGCTCGTTGGCGAGTATACGCTCCAGGGGTTGCAGCAGTGTCTGAGGGGTAGGGGATACAGCGTGAAGTTCCGTAAAGAAGTTAACGATTTTCGGTTTGACAACGCCGGCGTGATCCGTTCAGAGTGGGTTGCAAAGATCCCGCTGTGTTTCGGCGGCCAGACTGTTAATTTGCCTGCAGCGGTCCTCCCTGAGGGAGGCAAGGTTGTCGATTGGATATGGTTACCGATGAGGCTCACTTCAGTAGGTTCGGATGCAGGGTGAAGCTCAAAGAGACCGAGCGAGGGCACTATGCCATTCCAGTGCTTCCCGCATCATGATCGGACTGTGACCATGTCAGAAGCCAGGAGTGCTCAGGACTTGCAAGGCAACGGGAGACGGAGGTGCCCAGCAGCTGTTTGGAGTGTCGCCATGTCCAAGGTCGAGGTGAGCGAGCTGGCTCGAAAGATGATGACCAGCTTGAACATCGACAAGAAGGGTGCCAAAGTGATCATCGAGAAGCCAGACCTCGACGACGCAGGAGACAAGGACGAGGACGAACCGGGACATCCCATACCGGGCACGATGACCATGACTTGCGGCAAGTATGGCAAGGCCAGGAGGGATGTGAGCAGCATCTACCGGATGGACAAGGGTTACGTGCAATGGGTGCGAGCCCACATCAACACGGAGTCCGCAGAACCGATGAAGAAGCTAAGACTTTACATCGAATGCCGCGACATCAAGAAGAGTGCCAGGCTGGAGCAGGAAGTGCTGTCAAAACCGACAAGCAAGACCGTCAAGACCGAGCACATCAAGCCCAAGGGGTACAAGACGGAATCGAAGCGGAAGGCAACCACCAAACATGCGAAGACCGTGGAGGAACAGAAAGAGCACATCAGGGTGAGTTTGATGGCATTGAAGGATTGGTTGCGCACGGCCATGGAGCAGAAGCAGGGCGAGGCGACGATCAAGGAGATCACGGACGTCATCGCAGTGCAGGAGGCCAAGCTGATCGAGCTCGGGAGTGGCACGAGTTCCAGCAAGCGTTCCCTGGGTCTCCCCAATCAGAGCATGGAGCTAGAAGGGGAGGATTGGGAACAAGTGGCGGCGATGGAGCCGAGTGTCAAGGCTCAGTGCATGTGGGCCCAATTGACCGGGGGTCTCACGATCCGCGATCAGCAGCGTCGCGAGAATATCAAGCGCAGCCTCAAGGAGACGCGCAGAGTACTCCAGCAGACCTTGCGCTGAGGGACATGTGCCAAAGTCTCGAAACCATAGAGCACAAGCTCCGAAGCTGTGATGTGTTGCATGTACAGCTGGGAGAGAGTTCTAACGTATTTTCTCCTTCGCGTGTCCTCATGACCGCGACGAAAGTGGGTTTGGCCTGCGGTCTGACCTACAACCCCTCAAAAGGATACAACTTTCTGAAAGCGGATACTCGCAAACAAGTGTTGCAGGAACTGCGTATTGCCAGACCAGGGATGATTTTCATCAGTATGCCTAGTGAGCAGAACTCGAGTCTGGGTGGCATCAGGCGCTGTCGAGGGAGTGCGAAGTGGATCCAGAAAGTGTACGAAGCTAGGATCCTCCTGAGATTCGCTATGCAAGTCGCTAAGCAACAAGTTGAACTAGGTAACAGGTAACATGTTTCTGTTTGAGCAACATGCCGGAGCCAGTTCATGGAAAGAGCGATGTGTGGAGAACGTGCGTAGGCAGTCAGGCGTGCAGTGCATCACTGGGACGCTGAGCAGACTAGAGTCACAGAGAGGGGAGAGAGACAGCAAAGAGGAACGCGCATCATGTGCAACAGTGAGTGCATCGGCAGTGCTTTGAGTAGGACCTGTGCCAACAGAAGTGAACAGATTTACACGGTAGGTGACAATAGGCAGGACAACACCAATAAGTCACGAAGTCATGTTTTGTCAGAGCAGGATAGGCTGTGCTGCGCGGTGCTTGAGGGTCTTGTGAGAGAGCGAGAGAAGAGAGGAGAGTGTGCCATTCAGTTTTGGGTTCACATGACCGAGGACCACGCCGACAATCAGAGTGAGAGTAAGGTCATGCGTGTGTTGCGAAGGATACATGAAAACCTAGGCCCTTCGTCTCAGGCGAAGTTGATTGCGATGCTCAAAAATGTGAGGGCATCTGAACGGTGCTTGAAGCTGGCCAAGGGTTTGAAGTGTCCCACTTGAGCGAAGTCGCATGGTGTGGCCAAGCTTGAGCATGCTGGGCGATTCAATCAAGCGGTTGCGTTGGATACGATTGAAATCGAACTTCCATGGCGAAAGCTCAAAATGCTGAACGTGGTCGATGCCGCCACAAGGTACCAGATGGTGGTGCCAATGTGGAAGGGAGCTGATGCCAAGCGAACTCGTGTTGCATTTCGTCGCTATTGGAAACGGTGGGCAGTTGCGCCAGTGAAAGTGTGGACTGATGGCGGGCCGGAGTTCTCCGAACACTTCACGTGTGCCATGGAGGCTGATGGCACTTGGCATGAAACGACAGCCGCGCACAGCCCTTGGCAGAACGGCATGTGTGAGCGACACGGGGGTGCTTGGAAAGAAGCGTTTAACAAGGCTCTTCTTGGTGTTGTGTTGGAGTCGAAGATGGAAGCAGAGGAGTTGTTTGATCAGCTGACTCAGGCACATAATACTTTGGTGAGGCGCGACGGGTATAGTCCTAGTCAGCATGTGTTAGGTGCCGAGTTGCGAGTTCCTGGGTTGATGGGCACAGGTGAAGACAATGCTGTCCTTGCATCTGGCCTTGCAGTTGGCGAGCCTGCCTATGAGCGCCGACATGCCATCAGACAGGCAGCCCGTAGAGCCTTCGTGGAGGCAGATCACGAGGCCAAGTTGCGTAAGGCAGCAGCTCACCGGACCAGGCCAAGGAATGCAGACTTGCAGATGGGTGACTTGGTGTACATCTGGCGCAAGGGGCTTGGTGAGCAGAAAGCGCACTGGCACGGACCAGGACACGTCCTGGGAAGCAAGGGGTCGCGTGTTTGGGTTGCTCAGAGTTCCAAAGTTTACCGCTGCTGCCCTGAACAGGTCAAGCATTTGAGTGAGGAACAAGAGAGCTTGTTGAAAGTGTTACCGCAAGTTGTCGTGATAACTTGCGTGAGCGTGGTGCCGGAAACATTGTTGAGCTTGATAAGAGCTAGTCGCCGCCACCTGATGAAAGGGATCATGTTGACGGCACAGGTCGCGACAGCGACAGCAGTGCCGGAGGATTCACTTCCGATCCCAGTGGCGAGATGGTAGAGCAGAGTCAGAACCCACTTTCAAGCAGTGACGGCGCACCCATCCCCATGGATGTGGATGGTGAGGACCAGCCCCTGACAACAAGCTTGACGGAACAAGGACCTGAGAGCATGCAAACGGTGTCGGTGTCAGGACAGCTGCAAGAAGCAGCTGCAGTAACCTCCGACACAGGTGTGACTGTTTCCCCTCACGGAGACGACCAAGACATGGCGACTGAGGCGCAGCAGCATGGCAGGCAAACCAGTCGTAAAGAATCAGAGCCACAAGGAGAGCCTGATGTTGAAGCAGTGAGGCCACATCGTCATGCGCAGACCGGAGAATATGGTCCAATGCGTCAGCCGCGAGTGAGCTTACAATGGCCATGCGCAGGAGTTTGCGCATGCTAGACGAAGGAAGACCCTCGCGAGCCTCTGCTCCGAGGGACGTGATGTTGGATGCGTCCGGCCGAAGTCACTGAGAAAGAGTTGAGTACTCTTGAGAAGGCCAATCTCCCAGGCGCCAAAACTACAGAGTGGGCCAAAATGATCTCGACGGGTTCTGTGCGTGTGCATGTTGGGGCGGATGCGACCAAGATCATAGCTGAATGCGGCCCTGACAGAGTGTTGAAGTCAAGATTTGTGATTACTAGGCCAGACGATCTGATGAAGGTGAAGCAGGGGCTTGTTAAGTCAGGTGGTGCATCAGAGGCTACCTTGATCCGGACATTCTGGATCTTGAAACTGCCGCCCCAACCTTGTCACCGGAAGGATTGTCGACAACGTTGAGAGAACAGGCGGTGAACGAAGACGAGAGAAGACAGATGAGAGGAGCTCTGGGTGAGCTCAACTGGCTTGTGTCATGTAGTCTCCCGGACCTTGCTGCACACTGTTCGTTGTCACAGCAAAAAGTTGCACAGGCTCGCGTCAAAGATGTAGTAGACGTCAACAAAGTCATTGCTATGGCACGAGACCATGCGTCCGTAGAGGTCGTGATCAGACCACTGCCTGTGGAAGACGTGGAGTTCTGTGTGTGGAGCGACGCTTCATGGGCCAATGCCACTGAAAAGAAAAGTCAGGGTGGTTACCTTGTGATGGCGACGACGCCAGAGCTCAGAAAAGGGCGCTGGGCAACAGTGTCACCACTGAGGTGGAGATCATACAAGCAGGACCGTCAGGTGGCTTCCACGTTGGGCGCTGAACTTCTCAGCCTGTCCAGAGCGATAGCAGAAGCAAAATGGCTGCGATCAATGTGGACTGAAGCCAACAACAAAAGCTATGACTTAAAGAACAACGACAAGTGGTGTAATAAGATTCCCATCACGGTGTGTGTTGACAACAAGCCGGTGTATGATCACTTGAACGGCCAGGTCCTGACGATCAAAGACAAACGCCTAGCAATTGAGATGCTGTTAGTGAAGAAGGACGTAGCCCAGGACAATGTGATCGTGAGGTGGCTTCCAACGTACCAGATGTTGGCAGACTGCTTGACAAAAGCAGGAGCACCAGCAGCTTTGTTGAGAAGAACCTTGCGAGAAGGAAGAACGATCATTACCGAAGACGACAAGATCAAAACATGGACCAAGAAGTAATGTGTGTGTTTGTCGTCTTCTGCAAAAAGACAGCTTTGCACATGCCATTTTAGGGGTGTGTGAAATTCAGAAGCAGATGCAACAGACATGACAGCCATGTACAAAGCGGATGCTGCGTAGCCCTTAGACTGCTCGAGACGAAAACGAGAGTTGATTGCTAGCATGTCGTTTGCCANTGAAATTCAGAAGCAGATGCAACAGACATGACAGCCATGTACAAAGCGGATGCTGCGTAGCCCTTAGACTGCTCGAGACGAAAACGAGAGTTGATTGCTAGCATGTCGTTTGCCACCTGGTGACTGTGGAGTCATGACTCTGTCTTTCCGTGTGGCTGCCTCTATCTGTCTATCTATCTGTCTATATATCTACTACCTATTCGTCAATCTAATAGCACGTATGTATATATCTATCTAGCTGACTATACATCGATCGACCTACCTATCCATCCACCCATGAGTCCACGCATGAATCCACCTGTCTACCTAACTATCTGTCTGTCTATGTGTTTGTCTATCTATCTGCCCGGTCTCGCTGTCCATCTGTTCATGTATCTTCGTGTGTGCGTGTACGCATCTATCTATCCTCGTATCTACATAGCTGCCTGCCTATCGATCTATCTATCTATCTGTCCATCTATCTATCTACAACCTGTCTGAATATGTATCTATCCATGGATCGATCCATCTACCTGTCTGCCTATCTGTGTAGCTATCTACCTATTCACACATCTATCTGCCAATCTACCTGGCTATCTATCCATCCACTCATCTGTCTATGCCATTATGCATCTTTCCATCTATCCGTTTGTCTATCTATCTATCTCTTTCTCCGTCTGTCTGTCTGTCCGTCTGTCTTTCTTTCTATTTCTGTGTATATATATATATATACACACATATCTATCCTTCCACTTAAAGGGTCTGGTCTCTCTTATCCTTCTTGTCCAAGCTATCTAATCTGTCTCCGCTGTCTAATATTTCTAAGCTGTTTAATCCATCTAAGATAGTTAAGCTATCTAATCTGTCTAAGCTCTCGAACCTATTTAACCTGTATAACCTTTCCAATCTACATAGTTTTGTTTAGCGATCTTGTCTATCTTGCCTATCCTATCAGAATCAGAAGGCCGATGCAGCACCCAAGCACGATATCACTCGATGAAAGTAATCGGGCCTTGCGATGTTTGGCCTGTGGCCTGTCTTATACAGAAAGTAAATCGAATCCAGCGATTCCTGAAGCTACACGTTCAGCAACATAAAGCATGAGCCCTCGAGAGCTCGCAAGAAGGCTGGAGGTGGCTGAAGCGGTGGAATCGAACCAGCTCAATGTGTCTTCGAAGTTGGAACTGCTGCCGCTTTTCTGATTTGGCGGGACTAATCTTCGGGGCTTAGAGTTGCATCGAGTTTCATGTGTACTTCTGGTAGATTATGCCACAAGTTAGCACGCTTGATTGAGATAACCTTCCAGATGGAAATTCAGCCATTTTCCTCGCTCTGTACAAGGACTGGCGTGCTGGCATTGTAGCCATTCCTCCGGGTAGCGGGTGTGTTCAGCATCGCCCTTTGGATTTCGTCTGCATGTCGACTTTCACTATGATTGCACGAGTCTGGATAAGTACTTGCTCTCCACAAAGACCGTGAAGCGAGGACCGACACACCATCTATCGCTTCTTTTCGTCTTCCCAAGTCACGTCTGAGGCACACGCGCGTGCAGAGCCTGGCCAACAGTGAGCACACGAAGCAGGCCGAACCTCGTGGGATCCTCCTCGACCGTGTGATCTATCGACAGCCGCGGCACTCCGATTGTCCGACCACTTGATTGCTTAAAGCTTCAAGTCCACTGGTGCATGCTGCCCAGCTGAACGCGTTGAGACCGTTGCCGCTAGCATGGAAGCGGATGCTTCGGACATGTGGTGCCCGTGCTTTTTTTGCCGTGCAGTGCGCGCTTGTTTCTAATCTTCACGTCGAAACTGGAAAGTGGATTTTCGTATCGACTCCGGGCTCTTCTAAGGCAGAAGCTCGCAGCCCCGTTAGTCAAGATCGCAGGCGCACTCCCACGAAAGTCGCGGCTTCGATCAGAATGAGGCGAGCCGCAAGCTTGTGATGCGCCGCGAGGAGACGCTTCAGCAGCTTTCGCTCGTCAATGTCAGTCACTTTGAGACAGTGGAAGTTTGGATCCGATGCATCGCACGATGGGACATCCCTGCTTGATCAGAACATAGGAACACAACCGTAGGCCGTAGCACAATCGCAAGGTCAACAGAGCCCATGCATGGGTACATTTAACATGTGTTGTTCTACTTCGGTCGTTAGGCACTCCGCAGCTGCGGTCATCGGTTCCCTCATCCTTGCTGTCGATGCTTTTGTTGACCGAAAAGGAAAAGAGAACTCATGACGTGAACTCCTGGGATATAAGAGCGAGTCCTGCTTTTCGTTTCTCTTCCAAACAGGAGCAAATTATACAGATCCACGAGCAGCTGTCTCGGATGCTGGAGCACATCAGCAAAATCCAGAAGACCCTTAGCTGCCTGAGGTCTGAGGTAGGCAGGAAGTGGGATTGGCACGATGACACTTGACCGAAGAAGGTGTTGTCGGAAGTCTACCAGCCTCTCGTGATGGGAACCCGTCCGGCTGATGCCCGAAGTTCAGCCGTACCAAAGTCTAAGAGACAAGAGGGCTCAACATCGATGCTTCGCTTCATGTCACAGATGTGCATGGAAAATGTATGCTAAACCGTTGCAGAAGATGCTGAGGAAAAGCGACATGGACCTTTGCATGCAGCACCTGGCGGGCAAAATCGACGTCCAGAAGATGCTGGATGTGCATAGCTGCAATAAGCAAGGTATCAGGTCAGTCTGCAGTGGGTCGACAGGCATTGCAATGGGGAACAAACCGAGCATTTGCAGCTGTTATGTGCTTCTTTCCTTGCAAGGCTCAGCTTGCTTGGAACTTGATTGCTGGGGATAGTCTACAGTCAGTCTGAGGAGAGGAATAGCAGTCTTGCGATGCAGCCGAGCTGTGCAGTCCAACCGGAGTACTTGTTGAGTTTCATTCAAGGGCACTTCACACTGAAAAGATGATGAGCATGCCTTTGAGGTGCATGGCAAGTCACATAGTCACAGGCGTGACATTTGCACACAGGCCCGGAAAGCCCAGAGACAACATCATCCCATCTCGTAAGCAAGCTAGGAAGCCCCAGGTCATGACAGGAGCAGGTTACTCTATCGCATCCTCCTCCTCCAGTCTGAGAAAATTCCACCAGTTCCCTTGAAGCCTTCATGCGCGAGCCCTAAGACGATTTCTTGAGGTGCAAACCATGAATCTAATGCAGAAGATCCGGGAGATCCAGCTCAACAGCCCTGACCTTTCCGTGACCCTCCAGGCTCGGCCGAGTCCGAGTCCCGTGCGCTTGGCATCGCATCGATAATGACGGAGCTGACTAGTGTGATAGGTGGTGTGTCTTGTTGATGCGTACTGTTGCGAGTGTTCATTTTGCCGCAATTGTAGTTGTCCTCGACGCTGCTACTGCTACAGTCGTATAGTAGCAGCAGTGGTGGTGGTGGTGGTGTGCGTGTTAGGGTTAGCGTTATAGCGTGAGAGCGTTATGGTTAGTTATACAGCGTTATAGCGCAATAGCGTAGTAGCGTTAGTGCAGTGGTGTTAGCGTAGTCGTGGTAGTGTTAGTGTTATAGTGTTAGGGTGTTAGTGGTAGGGGCGGGGGTAGGAGTCGGAGTAGGAGTATAGGAGTAGCAGCAGGAGTAGGAGTGGGAGTAGGCGTTCTAGTAGCAGTAGTAGTAGTAGTAGTAGCAGTACTAGTAGTAGTAGTAGTAGTAGTAGTAGTAGTAGTAGTAGTAGTAGTAGTAAAGCGCCACGAGCGGTTCAAATGGGTGGGGAAAAGTTGAGGGTTCATGTCGGTGCGGAGCGTGCTGCACCTGCGTGCGTGGCTTTTGGAAGAGGCTGAAGAACTGCTGCAGGGAACTTCAGATGTCACTTTGAGCTGGGCCCTGGATCTGCTTACTGCATTGTGGGCTGAATCAACCTTGGCTGACCTTATTGTCGACTCCTTGCATATTCTTCCTCGGCTGTCTTTTCGCCGATTCATCAGCTTTGCTGCTAGGAATTACCCTGGTGAGTTCGCTGCTGCGACCTCTCACATTCTGGAAACTTGCGATGCAGCAGGCTTGGTGTGGGCTCTCGACCACCCCCTGTGCTAATGGAGCCTCCCTGCAATCGAGATACCGGCTTGGTGATGAGTTTCATGGTGCCACACGGGCTGCCAAGCTTCAGGGAGGAGCAGGCTCGTCCCGGTCCCAATTCCGGGCAAGGGCCCATACCGTTACGGGTGCTGGACATAATGCGCCCTTGGGCGTGAGGGTTGGTGTGGTTCCCCGTGACCCACCTGGAGCTGCTCTGGCCACTTCGGTCAGTGCGGCAAAGCCAGCGGGGAAGAATGCTAGCTTGTGTGTGGAAGCTATGTGTGCGCACAGAGCGCAGCGAATCCGTAAGCGGTCTCTCTTTCGGGCCATTCGACGAGCACAGACCCAAGGCCAGGCTACCTATCGTGGCCGCCCGCTGATACCTTCTGCGCCTGCGCTACCGGTGGTCTCTTGTGCGCCACCCAAGAACATGCTGAGCGCTTCGAGATCTTCTCGTGGAACTGCGGTGGCTTGTCGCAGCTGTTGCTTTCCGAGGTGAAGTTTTTGCTTCAGCGGCATAGAGCGATAAAAATCATGATCCTGGTTGAAACCCATCACAGCTATACCAACGAGTGGACGGATGGGGATTGGACCTTTGTGCATAGTCCCGCTGCTTCTGCGAAGCAGGGGGGCATTCTTCTTGGCATCCGCCGAGACTTCTGCCACCAGGCTACCTTGCGCTGGCAGGAGCTCATCCCAGGACGCCTGCTTCACTTGCGCTGCTTCGCGCAGAATTTGCAGCACCTTGATGTGGTCGCCATTTACCAGCATACGCTGCCCTTTGGGACGGAGGCCCTGGACGCTGCTCTGAAGAAGCGGAAAGGGTTGTGGTCTCGCTTGGACGCGTTCCTGAGCTCTCTCCCTGTTCGGTCCTCGGTGCTGCTGGCTGGTGATTTTAACAGTGGTTTGAATGCTACGGCTACTTTTGCTGGGTTTGGGATTGTGCCGCACTCGCAACAGGCGTCAGTAGCTTCTGAGCGTCAGGAGCTCACGGCTATGCTGCACTCCCATCGGTTATGTGCACTCAACACATGGGGCCGCAAGGAACCCACGTACAAACATCCTTCAGGACAGTCCCAGATTGATTTCATTTTGGTCAGGTGTGCCTTGGCGGATGGGCAGGCAAAGCGGTGTGCTGTGTGGCGGACGCCGCTGGCTGGTTGGAGGTCAGCGGGGCATGAATCTTTGAAGGCATCCTTGCGATTACACTGGAAGCCCTGGACCCTTGGCCGCTCTTGTGTCAAGGGGCTGCGCGAGAATGGCGGGATGGCAGGGGCGAACGGGGCCATTCAACTTCTTCGGGAAAAGATACACCAGACTCCAGCGCCTCTGGTACCGCGCGTGGCCAGGCCAATGCTGCAGGGGCTCAATGGTGAACTCCTCAAGTACTGGCAGGCGCAGAGACAGCTGCGTGCTCCCAGCAACGGCACCTTTCGTGACATCTTTGCGCGCATGCGACTTTTCTTGCAGCTTCGGAAGCAGCATAGGGAACTCAAGGCTAAGGCTCGGCTTCAGAAGCGACGTCAGATTTTGGACATTCTCGAAAGAGCTGAGGGTGCTGCTGCAGTGGGTGACAGTAGGAGTCTTTTTCAGTGTGTTCGGCTGCTTGCGCCTCGGGGTGGAGCTCGTTCCATTCGGCTACGTGATGATCAAGGGAGTCTCATGCATCCTCGGGCTGAGTGCCGGATGCTGTCGCAGTACGCTTCGGAGCTCTTCAAGGCGCGACGGGATCAAGACATTTATCACGCCAGACTGCTGCCCCTGTCTCCTGAACTCTTCACTCCTAGTGCTTGGAAAGCTGCACTTCGTTCTCTCCGGACCGGCAAAGCAGTCCCTGCGGGACAACCAGCCATCGCTGCTTGGAAGCAGGATGTCGATGCCGCTGCCCTGGAATTGAGCCGCATCTCCCGGGAGGCCCTGTGCTCTGAATCCCCGTATGTCCCGACTGAGTGGAGCGACATGCAGTTTGCGTGGTTGCCGAAAGTCGGCAAGTCTCCGTGTACGCCAGCAAATCTTAGAAGCATTGGCCTTATGGCTGCCGATACCAAAGGGCTCCTTGTCATCTTGCGCGAGGCAGTGAAGCCGCCCATCCTGCGGTACATGATCGCGGCGCCTCAGTACGCCTATAGGCCGGGGGCCTCTACAGCTGACGCGCTTCTCCGAGCTTCGTATCACTGTAGCTCTGTTCGCGCACTCTTGAGCCGGCATCAGCAGGATCACACTTCTAGGATGTTGGGGCTGAGTGATGTGGTGCTGGTCGGGGGAATGATGCTTAGCGTGGACCTTCGGAAGGCCTTCGACAGTATTTCGCACACCGAGTTGTACCTTTCCTTGCTGGCAGCCTCCGTGCCTCAGGACCTTGCCTCGGTTTTGATGCAGATTCATGTCCAGACCAGTTGCGCTGTGCTCCATGGAGGGACGAGCGAGTTTAGCAGTATGAGTCGTGGCCTTCGTCAAGGGTGTCCCGTTGCTCCTATTTTATTTGCTGCGTGGTCCGTTAGGATGCTGCATCTTCTTCGAGGGGAACTTCCGGAAGGCGCGGATGGGAACAGCTACACCATGTTTGCCGATGACTTGCATGGATGCTGGGAGTTTCGGACTGCCGCGGACTTTACCTCTGCTCTTCGTGAAATTAAGGCATTGATTGGGGTCTTGGAGGGCCTGGGGATGGAAATCAATCTTCAAAAAAGCTTGGTGGTGCTGCGACTTCGGGGTTCTGCGGTGGCGCGTGTCACGAGGCACATCCTGGTCTGGCGTGACGATGGTCAGTATCTTCGGCTGCGGTCTGAGCCCAAAGATCTTTACATTCCCGTTTCCTCGACTATGCCGTATCTGGGTGCCACATTGTCGTACGAGAACTTTGAGCTGCAGACCTTTCAGACTAGGGCAAAGGCAGCACAGTCACGCTATCAAGAGCTGCGCAAGGTCCTTCGCTCCAACGGGGCGCTCTCCTTGAGGCATCGTCTTCGGCTGTACAAGGCAACTGCCTGGCCGGCTCTGTGGTATGCTCTGGGTTCTGTGGGTGTCACTGGTAAAGTTCTTCGGGGTGCTGTCTCGGTAGTTGCAGGCCATCTTCGTAAAGTGCTGCGCATCTACGAGCATGGCATCACCAACCAGGCCGTGATGGACCGCGCTAGTTTGTGTCCTCGGACGTTCTTCACTGATCAGGTGGCGGTGAAGGTGCGAAGGATTGCGGAGGATACAGGCCGCAGCGCAGCGCTCAAACAGCGTGAACTACGCCGTGCGATGGAGCTGTCCGATGCCATGACTTCCCTGTCCGAGGTGTCCTTGACTACATGCTCCCTGGTGCGCGTCCCTGTGAGCGAGGCAGTGCAGATACCGTGCAGCGTTTGTGGGTTGTACTTTGGCTCCCGCGAAGGGCTTCACATGCACATGTCACTCAAGCATGCCAGTATCAACAAAGCAGCGCAGCTTGCTTTTAACAAGGCGAGGCACTCGCTCTTTGGGCTTCCCTTCTGCCGCTTCTGCAGGCAACGCATGCATGACTGGAGCTCTTTGTCGAAGCATGTATCCATGGGTATGTGCCTGCGCGTCAAGGCCATGATTGCGGAGGGAATGCAGGAGGCCGCGATGTTCCAGGTTCTTGATGAGGAGGAACGGCGCAATCCTCCTGTGCCGCCTAGTGGTGCTACGGCTCAGTCTGACATCCAGGCAGCTGTCAAGCAGGCGCTGACAATCTCGCCCTCTCAGCTGGGTGCTCGGGGCGCGGAGCTACGCATTCTTTCCAAGCACTGCGCTCTCTGTTACCAGCTCGTGAAGGACTCATCCAAAATCAAGACCCATTGGCAGGCCTCGCATGCTGAAGAGTGGGGTATTGTGGCTCAACTGGCTACTTCCGAAGCCAGGAGCTTGTTGGCTACCTTTTCCTCTCCGTGCGCTTTTTGTGGAAGTGCAGCTAAGAAGGCCTCAGATCATTGTGTTAAGTGCTCGGCGCTTTTTCAGCTGCATGCACACCGCTGCCTTGTGCGTGGTGGGTGGTGTGAACCGGGAGCACAGAGGGGTCCATCTCTCAAGCAATGGCAGGTTCCCGTGCGGTACCAGCAGTTCAGGCCTGAGAAAACGTCTATTGGACGCTTCTTGAGCTTCAAGGGCCCTTCTGAGCCACAGGTTGATGATGTCCGTGACCGGTCCGGGTCGACTACGTTGTTGCCGCCCCCTGCTCTGTCCTCTGACTCTTATACGAGAATCGCACAGCAAAGCGGGGCTGCCGCTGCTGCGGAGGCCTCCGTTCCGCTGGAGCCCGATTGGGCAGGTCGTCTGGTGCTCTTGACCCCACATAACTTATGCTACATGAATGCGGCTTTTCTCGCCCTCGTGCATTGCTCGGACTTTGTTCTTCCGGCTCATCGTGGTGTGCAGGCGCTCCGTCGACTGGGTGTCCAAGCGCTGTCACTATCTCGGGGCATGCTACTTACCTCTCAGCTACAGATTCGCTCCGTTTTGAGGTCTTGGACTTTTGACTGCCGACAGCATGACGTGTCCGAGTTTGCCGCTGTTCTTCTTCTTCAAGGTCTGGGTCTTGGACAAATGGTTTGGGAATCTCGTCGAGTTGAGGAGGATGCCCTTCGTGTTCTGCATTCAGGTCCTCTTCCCTTGCTTCTGCCTCCGCCTTCCCGGGGATGCATGCTTCAGGACTGTCTTCGAGCATGGCATGAACAGGATTCCCTTCATGGTCTTGTTGCTCGTCCTGCGCCGGAGCTCTTACTGCTGCAGGTCACACGGCAGGTTGATGGCCACAAGAACTTCATCCCTGTTTGGCCTGATGATGAGGTTCGTGTGCCTTTCTTTGGGGATGGGCTTCGAGTGGATTGGATAAGCTACAAGGTCAAAGCCGTGGTGGAGCACCATGGCGAGAGGGTCAGTACGGGGCACTATCGTGCAGATCTCAGAGGGAGTGCAGAGTGGCTGCATACGGATGATGGTTTGGCAGCGGTTGTGACCGAGTGGGATCGGAACAGGGCGACACTGTCCTACCTGTTTTGGGTGGTTCGGGCTCAAGCTGGCGAGCACGCTGCTGCCATTGCGCCGATTGTGGCGCCCAGCCTGTGAAGACTCATGTCCCTGGAGGAGGCGCCGGATGCGAGCATGCTTGATGGTGATCAGGAATGGGACTTCTACAAGAAGTACTGGCCGAGTGGGCCGGGCATTCCGGCGCCCCCCGCTTCAGAGGGATCGACTCAGGATCCGAGCACGGCAGCGGAGGAACGCGAGCCGAAGGCGGCTCGGGTTGCGGACCAGAAGGGTGGCCAGGGCCGTGGTGGTGGTGATGGCAA
Source organism: Symbiodinium sp. clade A Y106 (assembly GCA_003297005.1). NCBI lineage: Eukaryota > Dinophyceae > Suessiales > Symbiodiniaceae > Symbiodinium > Symbiodinium sp. clade A. The sequence goes on along the minus strand of BGNK01001144.1, from coordinate 63,824 downwards.
AGGCTTCGCGGGCCATGCTGGGCAGGACTCCTCGAACCCCAAGAGCCCCCCAGGGGCTAACAAGCGTCAACAGCGTGATCAAGCCGCGCCGTGGCGCGGTGGTGGCGCGGCAAATGGGCGCGCTGGGCGCGCAGGATGGGGCTCCAGGGCAGGGTCAAGATCGACGAGATGACCGACGCGATGATGGCGGGGATTGGTCTGTTCGCAAGGACATTCGGGACCTGCAGTACGCGGTTTCTCTGATGCAGCGGCTCATTCTCAGGCATGAGGACGCGTCGATCCTGGCGCGCATTGAAAGCAGCTTTGTGGTGCATTTCAAGTTGAATGTGCCTGCCTCCGTGGTGCCGATGCTCTTTACCTCGGCTGGGGCTTGGAGGCGCATCAAGGCGGAGGAGCCTGAAAAGCTGGATCGGCCGATGCGCTGTGCCTTGTTGGTGTGTCTGTTTGCTGAGCTCAAGAGTCGCATGGAGAAGGTTGTCTCTGATGAGGAGCGCATGGGAGAGATGGCAGCTATGGGCTGGCTTTCTGCTGGCCCGCCTGTGGTCTGGCACTTCATGCGCTGGGATGCATCCAAGCAGCAGCAGGTCGTTGACAACTCGCGGCCTCCTCTCACTCAGGCTGAGGTGCTTGAAACCGTCGGGAATCTCCTTGCTTTGATTCCGAGGAAGTTCGTCACGGCTCGATTCCACCCCACGAGACCGATGGCTCAGGAGATGAAGGGACAGAATCTTGTCTTTCTCTTGCAGACGGGGCAGCATGGTGTTTGGTCGGCTGAGATGCGAGACGGCCTCCGGCGGTTGTGCCATTGCTCCGTGATGCATCTTCTTGCGGCGCAGCTCAAGGAGGACAAGCATGCGCGCTCAGCACTTGCCAATGCCATTGCGGATTACCTGACTCGGCACTCAAGCTCTTCCTAGGCTGTGAGAGATGTTCGTCTCGGGAGCGGCCTTCTTCTGTGCAAGACAGGGGCGTGCTCACAACTTTTGTGATCTGCTTGGCAGTTCGCTGCGAGATCATTTTGCCTTTTTAGATTTCATCAGGGTGTGAAGGTGCACCTCTGGCCTTGGAAGCTGTGCATATAGCCGTGCGCTTCCTGTCTGGCGCCAATGGTGACTTTGACTTTGTCTCTGCAGTGATTGATGCTACGGCACTCACGGAGGGCTTGACTGATTCAGTTGCTTTGCACCTCTTCTTCTTCTTCGCTCTCTGTGCGGCTTGCATTCATTGTCGTGCGCTCGTGCGCTGAGGCTCCTTTGTCAATATGGTCCTGCGCGGCACGCTCCCGCTACCTGCCCCTGCTGGCCTGGGCCTGGGCCCGGTATTCTGTTCTTTCGGGGACTGTTCCTTGTCTGGCTGCCTGCCGTTGGAGCTGTTCCTGCAGCCGTTCTGGGTGGAGCTCGACTTCAGTCTGATGTGGTAGGGGACCCAGTTCTCCCAGTCTTAGATTGGCCCGGCACGGCACGGCCCTTCTTCTGCGATGACTTCCTTTCTTTCTTTGATGGGTCCAGACTTGGAGGGTGAGCTCTTGGACCTCACATCCGATGTGGAGGATGCGGAGGATACATCGGCCGGGTATGGCATGCCGGTGATTACCGTCGACGAGAGTGTCCCTCTTCTCGTGCAGCCGTCGTATGTGTATCACGGTGTTTACTGTGCAGGTGCTAGGCCTCTCATGCCGGTTGAGGTGGACCTAAAACTGGAGCTTCTGCGACAGGATCTGTACTTGGTGCGTGGTGTGCAGGCTGCTAAGCTCGCCTACCCATCCGATGATCCAGCCGAGCTTCTTGCTTTTGCCATTGTTGTGCACGGTTAGGCATGCTGGCAGCAGATGCTGAGGTTGACCCGCTTGCTTCCCCGGGACAAGAATATGAGGTGGGAGCAGACAGATGTCTTTTGCCAGCAGCCGCATCGCTTCACTACTGGAGCGTGGAATCGTGGACCTATGACGGGTGTTACTCTTACCACTCGTTCACACCCGTGGGTAACGAGTGTTTTGACGAGCATCGTTTCGACCTGGGATGCCACACTGAGTTTTAGCACGGTAACCTTGACGCTCAATGTTGCAGCGCATCCGCATCGTGACATGTTCAACCACTGTGACTCCCGCAACATGGCCATGCCCCTCTCACGCTTCATTGGAGGCGAGCTTTTTGTGGAATCACCCGATGGACTCACTCAACTGAGTCCGGATGGCCCGCGTGGACACACTCTGGACTTGTCAGCTCCAACTTCGTTCCCGCCCCGGGCGCTTCACGCTAGCTTGCCTTGGTGGGGTGCTCGGCTTCTTCTGCTGGCCTACCACATTGGCCAGTCGAGCAGGATTTCTGAGGTCCATCGCGGCGCTCTTCAGCGCTTGGGCTTTGCGCTTGGGTTCTTCTGACTGAGATCTGGAGCTGATGCCCTTGGTGCAGAAATAGCAGTTCGCTATCTATGTGGCGCTCCTTCTCTGTTGTGCCAGTGGCCGCGGTGCTGCTCTCGTGCTGAGGTCATGCATCACTTCTCCGGTCGGCCTGACTCCCGGTGGTGGCGCGACTCTCGATTGAATGCGACTTACGCAGCTGCTGCGATCTCAGGCTCCCAGCGATATCGATCGGCTACCTGCCGTCTTTTCTGAGGGCATCTTCTTCTGAGAGAGTGAATCGTGCATTCCTGTAGTGTGCGTAATGGGCGCTTTTGTTCTGTGCAGATTGCGAGTGCCCTGCTGCTCTTTCATATATCTCCCTTCGGATTCGCTTCCACATACTTGTAATATTCTCTTGTGCTGCATCAGCTGCTGAGCTTCGGCTCGGGCTACCACGTGCTTGGCCCCACGGGGCGGCGTGGAGGTGCAGTTTTTTAGGTCATCTTTCGAGGTTATCTAAGATAACGCTGCAATGCAGCCGGGCTCTTGGAGCTTGCTCGCTAGCACGCGAGGCGGACCCCTGGACGTTCGTCGCGAATGGAAGGAAGGAAGGAAGTAGTAGTAGTAGTAGTAGTAGTAGTAGTAGTAGTAGTAGTAGTAGTAGTAGTAGTATCGTAGTAGTAGTAGTAGTAGTAGTAGTAGTAGTAGCAGTAGTAGTAGTAGTAGTAGCAGTCGTCGTAGTAGTAGTAGTAGTCGTCGTCCTATCAGTAAAGTATTAAAGTAGTGGTAGTAGCAGTAGTAGTAGTAGTAGTAGTAGTACCAGTAGTAGCAGTAGTAGTAGTAGTAGTAGTAGTCGTCCTATCAGTAAAGTAGTAACGTAGTGGTAGTAGTAGTAGTAGTAGTGGTAGCAGTAGCAGTAGCAGTAGCAGCAGCAGCAGCAGCGTAGTAGCATAGTAGCATAGTGGCATAGTGGCATAGTAGTATAGTAGTATAATATAGAAGTATAGCAGTAGGGTAGTATACTAGTATCGTAGTGATAGTAGCAGAAGTAGTAGTAGTAGCAGCAGTATCAGTAGTCGTCATATCAGTAAAGTAGTAGTAGTAGTAGCAGTAGTAGCAGTAGTAGCAGTAGTAGTCGTAGTAGTAGTAGTAGCAGTAGTAGTAGTAGTAGTAGTAGCAGCAGTAGTAGTAGTAGCCGTCCTATCAGTAAAGTAGTAAAGTAGCAGTAGTAGTAGTAGTAGTAGCAGGAGTAGTAGTAGTAGTAGAGGAGCGAGGAGGTAATCAGGGAGTAGCAGGTAGCAGGTAGTCGGGTGTAGGTCCTAGGTCCTAGGTCCGTAGCCAGATATTCGTAGTCGAAGTAGGCATAGTCGCAGTCGTAGTCGTAGTATTCATCGCAGTGGCGCAGTCAGTGGCTGGTGCTGGTGCTGGTGCTGGTGGTCCTGGTAGTGGTATGGACAATGGCAGTGACGGTGGTACTCGTAGTGGTTGTGGTGGTGCCACGAACTAAGGGTATACGTTGTGTTGTTTGGTGGTGGCGGCGGTGGTCGTCATTGTTGTTGTCTTGATGTTGTGGTTGTCATTCTGTTTTGTAATCTTTTTGTGGTGGCGTTGGTGAAGGTAAGCTGGCTGGTTGTGTCGTCATCGTTGTTTATGGTTCAGGAGCTCCAAACAGCATCTGCTCCTCAAGATCTGGAGCCTTGGAAGCTGCATCGGGTCCGGACTGGACGATTTTTGATTGTTTCAAGTCTCGATGTAGTTGCGGGTGATTTGATCCGTTTCAAAATCCAAACTGAATCTATAGGAACAGGTGTTTTCAATACCTCGACGACGACGACCATAGCTGCGCCGTGAAGTTGTGTGGCTTTCATGGTAGATCCGCGCTACTGTGAGTTCGCGTTTGGGGCCAGCACATTGCAGTCGCAGCCGCATGCGTGCTAGACAGTCACTCCCGAGCCGCCAGGGTCAATTCTGGCCTGTCCCTCCTCTCTCGTAGCGGCTTGCTGAAAACTGGGCACGGCCGGGGTCGGGCCCAGGATTTCTCCGTGGTCATCACAGAGATCCAGCGGGCGCATCTCATGATCGAGGCAACAATTGCACGTCTGTTTCAGGGCCCAGTCAGAGGGTTGCAGGGATTTGGACCTTCAGCACTATGGCGCACGCAGCAGCATCAATGAAAGCACAAAAACGACCTTGGCGACGAAAGCTTTTTTGCAGAAGTTGTGGACGTGCGAAACCTCAGGCTTCAGAGAAGGGTCTTCCGACTACATGACCGTGCAAGAAGCAAAAGAGGTGTCAAAAAAATGAGAAGGACCGAAGGACCCTTCGGAGCAAGAGAAAGGCCTGGAGTTGCCCTTGCCCTGAACTCCGCGAGGCTTGCAAGGTAGCAGGAGTGAATGTCCGATGTCTCTGCCTCTTGAATCTCATTTTGCTGGGCTCGGGCATGACTGGAGGAGGCATACAAACGAATCAACAGACAAACGTACATCCATTGCATGCATACAGACAAGCAGGCAGACCGACAAACGGACAGACAGAGACAGAGACCGACCAGCGTGCATGCGTGTGCAGTGTTCATGCGCTGCTCTTTGGCTGTGTGGCAGAAGAGACGGACAGAGACGGAAACAGAGGCAGAGACAGACATGCCTACATACATATACATACATGTGCGGGTGTTTACATGTATGCATGTCGGTGTGTGCGTGCGCGCGCGTACATACATATATATACATGTGCGGGTGTTTACATGTATGCTTGTTGGTGTGTACGTGCGCGCGCCCGCGCGTGTGTGTGTGTGTGTGTCTGGTTGCAAACCCACATTTGGCATGCCTTTAACCTTCAACACATGCTGGAATGGATCCCCCAAATACAGTGCTAGACTGCTAGCTAGACAGCTAGAAGTACCAACGCAGCGATACAGCCAAACCGCCATGCTTGACTAAAGTAAGCGGCAGGACAAGCTGACTAGCGGCACAAGTGAGATTTTCATTCGCACTCGTGTGTAATTTGCCAACCGGATGAAGCCTCCGTGCCATTCTTTCGAAGGCTCATTGTCTTCAGAAGGCCGTCATGCTTACCCTGTAGTGAGCGATCGGTTCCGCGTATGCAGGAAGACATGCAGATGATCATGAAGGAGATTGGTAAGATTCAGCCGCCCGGCTCCAAGAGCAGTCCTGGCCACCGAACCGAAGTCGAGCCATGAAAGGACTCGTCCCCTGGACGAGCACTGAAACCTCTGTTCCAGCACACCCGCTACCGAGTCAGACGAGCCTCGTTATGCTTCTTAAGAAGCCCTCTGCACAGGCAGCACCTGAATTTGGACTATTTGCCATTGGCCTGTGAAGCTACACCGCGGTCGATGCTGGACTCCGAGGCGCAGTTGGCGAAGGGTTCAGGGTTAAAGGTTGGGGGTAGCATCTGAATGAGGATTCGGGATATTCTTCGGGATATTGAAGGAGGCTCCGAAGAACACTTTTCGACTGTGTAAAGAACAGCTGGCAGCAAACGACACGTGACATTGCCCGATTGCCCCTCTGCTCTCAGCTCCGAGAGTCGAGAGCTTTCGCCGGCAGGTTCAAGTCCCAGAGCTTTGTGTAACTCAGTCTGATGAGCATGGATATGCCCCCTTCAAGAAGTCTTCTGCAGGATACCGTCGAGGATGTGCGCGCGGTCCGAAAAGCCGTTGCCTTCGAGGACCCTTTGGAGGCTGGGACCCGAGTCCAAGTCGCGTCCATGTGTTTCCCTTGGTTGTCGTACAGTTGTGAAGGGACCAGAAGGGGATAGTTGCTGGAATAATTCCATCCTGGAGTCAGTTGTGCCACAAGTACTGCAAGTGCTTTTCGCCCAGTGGATCCTTCGGCTCTCTGATACGGATAGAGGCGCTTGAATCCGACTTGTTCTCGGTCTTTGTGTTTAGAAGGGTTGTTCCGTGATGTCGTCTCCTTTAATAAGCGGTCGATGAGAATGAGGCTGCTATAGTGACGGCACTGGAACCCAGGAGGCTGGCTTGTTAATCAAGGGTTTACGTTACCGTGCGTCATGCTGGATCGGCAGGCCAGATCGAAGCAAGTTTGCCAGGGTGGGGCAGCACATGTTTTCTTCCGACAAGCCCAGGTGGATGTGGGTGATGAGGATCCAACCTCCGACGCTCCAGAAAGTCCAGTGGGAGATCTGATGACCAGGGCTCATGTGGCCAACAAGGCATCTGCAGTTCAAAGCATACACGCACCCACACACGATTGCATAGTTCAGAGTGCAAGTCGGTGTGCGAAGATCGGGGCGATGTCTTAATGATGTTATTTTGCGAACATCCCGCAACCGAGGTAAGGAAGCTGAAGCGAGTTCGAGAGATGTCCTCTCAGACAGAGGATTCCTACCGTGACACTGGCTGTCAGACGGATACTGACTTCCACAAGACTTCGAGCTTTGGCTTGTTTTGGCAGAATCATGGCGTTTAAAGGAGCTACATAGCAACCAAAGCTGACTGAGGAGTTGAGTCCAGACCAAGAACCTCGAACCCGAAATCGCAAAACCTACCAGCTCTTAAGCCTACGGGCGGCAATGCCTAAACATGGGCCGAATGCGAGATGCACCTACGCAGTGTGGCAGTTGAGACATGTTGAGACAAGAGCCGGCTTCGTGTCTTGTGAAGCATCCAAGTGGGCAGCCACTTCCCTTTCGGTCATTCTCAACTTGTCGGACTCATACTCGTATGCTTCTGTATGTAACCATTTCTGCATATCATTAGTGTTCGTGTGGCGCAGATCCCATTTCTCCCGTTAGGGTTAGGAATGCTCGTCTTGCTGCTAACGTTCCTGTTATTGATTGACACTATGTTAGAGCGTTCTCGGGAAGATTGGAGCAGTGATGAAGCCGTTGATTTGACGCTGTCCCCTCTCAAGTGCATGAGGTAGGTTAGCCATGAAACCTGAAGCTCTCTTGCTGGCAGTGGCAAGTCGCATACTGGAGGTTGGATTGAGAGAGCCGTACGAAAGGCTGCAGCTGCAAAGGACGCAGGAAGCATTGACTAAGGATTGCCATTGCATCTGCGACTGTCAGTGCGGTTCCATTGCGGAGCACTTCCAGTGGGTTCTGCCTTTGAGCTGTCTGACTCTCCTCTTACTTTGCATTTGTAGACAGCGACTCGCCTTGCCAGCTGAGCAGTACCATGGCAGCCCAAGAAGGTTCGGCCGAGGACTTGTTACAGTGCCTGCCAGGTGATCGTGTCGCTGTGTTCTACAGCGATGATTCTTATTGGCACGAGCGCGTGCTGATCTGGAAGGTGACTGACACATCCTGGCATGTGCTTACGCCAGACTTCGACTTATACGAAGAGAGCTTTGCTTTGACAGGTGATGATGGACTTTGTAAGTTAAAACTGAAGGGGAAGCATTTCCAGTACTTCTTTCGCTTGAGGGCACCTGCCTACAGGTTTTCTTCAGGATTCACCGAGGAAGAGACGAGGTCATACATCGAGAAGGCCTTGGACGAGATGAACATGGATGTGGTGCCGGCGGATGGCTGGAGACCCAAGGAGGTGAAAGTGGGGCAAAGGTTGGTGGCAATTTCGGTTCTCCTAGGAAGGCGATTTGTGCCGAGGAGGATCACGCGAGCAGCTGCCGAGCGAACCGGCCGAGGTGTGATCGAGTACCCAGACGGCCTGGACCCCACTGCGAGCGGGTTTCCTCCAGGATTGCGGCCGTTGGAAGCCGCCCCACCGGGACACATGTGGGTTTGGCTGCCTCCTCTCAAGGTTGGAGGTGCTGAGGCCCCGAAGGAGGTCGTCGTTGTTGCAGGGCAGGGAGTGCAGGCCGGCGACAGCTTGGGTTTGATCAAGACCGGCGACTCTTGGCTTCCGTTGACCCTTTTGCCGGTAGAACAAGTCGCGGAGGGTTTTCGGCTCGTACTCCGAGCAGCAATTTCGTCCTTCCTCCTCGCGTCAAGCTTTGGAGACAGATCTACAAGGGACGAGGCCTAACGAGACCGACGAGACAGCAACTACCGAACCTCTGGATGCACGGGTGTTGAGCGTGGACTACAACTCAGTGAATGGGCGCCATAAGGAGTGGCGCGAGGTCGTGAATGAGTGTAAGCAGTACGAGTTTGCCGATTGGCCACTGGAAGGACCCATGTCGGTCGGCCACTTGATCCGCCATTTCCACAACTTTGGTGGAGACTCCAAACGGTGGTTACTGGAGTGGATGCGCTCAAAGAACATCTCAGAGAATGATAGGGTTGCACATGAGATGCGATGCTTAGCGGACTTCATGTTCACAGCCGGGTCGTACGACCAAATCAACCTGGTCTCGTTGGCAGGCTGCGAAGTGATAGCGACAGGCGATTATAGACGCTTACTCCTTGGGCGGAGCATCAGGACTCAGGACCGGACTGGCAAAACGCCAAGGTCATTGCAGGCTTCCGAAGTGCGGATGACGCCGTGTCTCCCAGTCTCAGGAGCTGAGCCGCTAGGCGTACCAAGGAAGAGCTTGACATGGCAACATCTCGGGCTAAGGTTCGGGATCACCGGAGAGGGCTGCAAGTCACTGACGAGGCAGCCGGAGCTGTGGCAGACGCAGTGCTGCCTTCTAACGGGGCAAAGGCCAAAGCCAAGGCCAAGGGCCGTGGAAAGGGCTTGAGTGCCCCGGATGGTCAGTGAGGTCACTGATCCCGGCCAGCCCCTTCTACGGCTTTCAGTCCGGGGATGCAAGGGCTATATCTACCCTTTACCTGTGCCGCCTGAGGTGCAAAGGGAAAAGAAGGTCGGGAGGAGGGTCTCGCAGCGCATAGCCAGGCAAACCCAGTTGGTTTACAGACAGCGCGAGGCCATGATGGCTCTCAACTGGATGGCTGGTTACAAAGAAGAATTCAAGAATTCACAGTTTTCACCAGATGCTCTTCAGTCCGAGGTGATAGGGAGAGTTCGTTATCTTGCGGGGCTATGTCAGGAAACAGGTGAACTGACATCAATCCCCACACCGGAGGCAGCCCTCAAGGCGTTGCTCCGTGGCCGATCAGAGTATTCATCTGAAGAGCCGACTACGTTGGCGGCCTGCTCACTTGCGCGCATCTCCCTTCCTGCGGTGGAGAGTCTCTTGGACGAGGAGGCCCGGCAATACTTGCAGTGCCCTGAGCGAATGTTAAAACCAGGTTGCGAAACGGGCCTGGCGGAATTTGAACCGTGTTGGGATCCTCTCTTGAGGAGGGACACCAAGCTCTACAAGAAGTTCATCCAGAAGTTGAACAAAGCCGGATACCTGGTGTTTACCCAACATCCTAAACGCTTCTGTGGAGTGTTTTTCGTCAGAAAGAGTGATGGCCACAAAATAAGAACGATTATTGATGCTAGGGGCACTAACGAGATGTTTCGACCTCCTCCCGGAGTCGATCTCCTGACCTCGGATGGCTTTTCGAGGATAGAGCTCAACATTCCGAAACATCTTGTCCCAGGCACCGACAGCTTCAATGATTACCTGAATGAGCGCCGGATCAGCATAGGGCTCAGCGATGTGAAGGACTGTTTTCATCGCCTTCGTCATCCTAGATGGCTTGCTGAGTATTTTTGCCTGGATGGCGTGCCAGCATCATGGGTAGGGCTCGAGAACACGTACCTTGACAACCAGTGGCTGACTGAAGACTCAATAGTGTTCCCGGCCCCAGGCTCCTTACCTATGGGATTTACCTGGGCGCTGTTTTCGCACTGCGTGTTAGCGAAGGCCTGATGAGCAAGGTTCCGACCCTCCAGAAATCCTGTTTGGTCCACGACAGGTCCGTTGCGGCCGTATTTGGTGCGGCACCGACTGCCGAAGAAGAGGCCCTTGAAGAGGCGGCTTCCGACAGTAGGAAACCGGAAGATCCAACTCGTCCGGTTCACCACTATGTGACTATGTGTACGTCGATAACCTTGGCATCCTCAGTGTTAGCCACGATACTGTTGAAACAGGCCTGCGTGAAGTAGAGGAGGTTTTCGGCGCACATAGCTTGATCCTTCATCCAGGCGTGGTCAGCTGTGGCACCACGAAAGCTCTTGGTTGCGTTATCAGAGGTGATCTGCTGGCCAGTCGAGTTCCACCGGAGAGATACCACAAACTACGACAAGCCACTCAAGGGTTGCTCGAACGTAAGCGTGTCTCTGGTCGTTTTCTTGAAATCGTCATAGGTCATGCCGCATTCGTCGCCTTGATGAACCGACCCGTCCTCAGCGTCTTCAACGCAGTCTACCGGTACATCAGTGCCCACTACTTCAAGCCAGCAGTGCTGTGGGAGAGCGTGAGAGAGGAGTTGACTGTGTTCAGGGGGCTCATGATATTCCTGCACGCTGACTGGGGACGCCCGTGGAACACTTACGTGACCGCCACGGACTCGTCTCTTGAAGGTTATGGAGTGGTCTCTAGCCAATGGTTGCAGCACGAGGTTGCCAACGTTGGCCGAAATCTCGAGAGAGCTCGTTTCAGGAAGCTTGGCAGCCATTCGGCTCGTGCCTCAGCACTCACTTCCGCGGGTTTTGTCCATGATGAGACAACCGACCGGTGGAAGGCTGGATGGTTGGACAGCAGCGATTACCTACAGCAAACGGGCTGGGCCCTTGACCGAAAATTTCAGGAAGTACCCGGATATTTATTGCGGAGAGTGTGCTCCTGCCGCCAGTGCCAAAGGTGAGCAGACCCAAACCGAAGTCGAGGATCCTGGAGCGACCAAGCGTGTCATCCAAGGCGGCCAGGAGAGAGGAGGGCTTGACTTGGCCAAGCCCAGCCAGGAGGAGGCTTTGGTGACCCCACGTGCAGCCAATGCATTCAGCCTACTGGAAGTGCCTTTGGAAAAGGGCTCAACCAGGAGCTTGAAACGAGGCGCCCGCTTTTGGAGCGGAGAGCCAGGCGTCGAGCAAAGGCTATAGTCGATCACCGCCTGGACGGCTTGACGCTTCTGGAGCAGAATGCAGTGGGGGACTCCACGTCAAAGCAATATCAGAAAGAGATGAACAGTTTTCTCAGGCTTGCCAAGCCTCGGCGTTTGAAGAAGACGATCCCAACTTCGGTAGACGACCTCCTGGTCGATTACTTGAACCGCATGTACCTGGATGGGTATCAGAGCTATCGCGGGGATCGTCTTTTAGCTGCAGTGCTTCACAACTTGGAGAGCGCTGAAGGGCTTCAGGAAACTCACCCCTGGCCATGGGAAGAGCCCGCTCGCGTACCCTTTGGCCCTTTGGGCAGCGTTTGCGGTGGAGCTGAAACAGCTGAGGCGTCTGAGGATGGCACTCTTCCTTCTCATCGCGGTGAGCACTTACGCCAGGCCTGCGGATGCGAGCCAGAGTGTTCAGCCTTGTGCGGCCGGCGGGTGGGATAACGAGCTGTTGGTCGCTGCTGCTGGCGCCCGACGAGGAGGAGACAGCGACCAAAACCGGGGAGTACGATGTTTCGGTGCTTCTGGACAGCCCATGGCTGAAAGGGTGGAGCCACGCATGGTTCGACTCTCTGAAACAATCCCACCCGTCAGCCCCGCTTTGGGGTTTCGACTACAAGGAGTACCATCACATGATCCAGCAGGTCTCGGAGCAGTTTGGGGTGCACGTCACCCCATACCAGACGAGACACTCGGGGCCATCAATCGATCGAGCCCGCCAGTATCGAACTTTGCTGGAGGTGCAAAAACGCGGCCAATGGCGTGCACACAAAAGTGTAGTGCGCTACGAGAAGAGCGCAAGACTTGCCAGCACGTGGGAGTCACTGCCAACGGCATTCAAAACCCACGCCAAGCTGTTCCAGCAAGACCTTGGGGCAATTCTTTTGGGTCGAAAATCGGCCCCCCGTTTTATCGGAGCCGGCGGCCGGGAAAGTGGGTGATTGACCTGTTCTCGGGCAGTGGCGGTTTTAGTCGTGCAGTACGACGTTTCGGTTTCCATGCCAAGTTCTGGGACATACGGCATGGCTGAGCATGACCTTACAAAGAAGAGCACGGTTCGAAGAATCCTTCGCTCTATCCGTCAAGGAAACGTTTTGTCGTGCATGATGGCTCCCCCTTGCGCCAGTTTCTGTCGAGCCCGTGATCGCTCACAAGCGTTGAGGACTAGCAGAGAAATTTGGGGAGTCCAGCATGAGAACCAATTGACAGTAGATCAAGAAAACACTCAACTCGGCAATCAGTGCCGCCTTTCTTGCCTGCGCATCATGCACGAGCTTGACAAATTCAGCATTCCGTATATCCTTGAGCATCCTGTTTCTTCTAAGGCTCGGATGCTTCCGCCGCTTCAGAAACACCTGTCACGGCCTTGGGTGCGAGTGGTGCCTGCTCACTTCTGTCAGTTTGGCGCCCGCTGGCAAAACCCACGCTGTTTCTCACTGCCCACATTCCTGAGGATGACCTGCAGCGTTTGTCCAGGACGTGTCAGGGTCCTCCGGGACTGTGCAGCAGAACCTACAAGCCTCACCGGTCGTTAACTGGCAGGTGGCGAGGTCAAATCCTCACCGAGCTCGCAGAAATCTACCCGAACCAGCTCAACGCTGCTCTGGCTTACGCTCTGACTGCGCCCCACCACGGCCCTCCCCAGCTCTGAGTTCGTGAACTTCGCCTTTTGGTGGAAGGTTTGGGATCATTGCGAGCTTATGGGCTCTTTGTGCTTTTTCGAAGCAGCAGCTCATTCGCTTCTTTGCAGTTGAACCCCAAACTGCTACGACGACCTTTGCAGTTGAACTCCAACTTGCTACGACGATGTCAAAGCTTTCGAGAAATTTGTCCGCGAAAAAGAGCTTCTGAGCAGTGGAAATCTGTTAGAGCGTGCTCGGGAAGATTGGAGCAGTGATGAAGCCGTTGATCTGACGCTGTCCCCTCTCAAGTGCACCCTCCCGCCCGCCCAAGGTGGCCAGGGGGATCATTGCGAGCTTATGGGCTCTTTGTGCTTTTCGAAGCAGCAGCTCATTCGCTTCTTTGCAGTTGAACTCCAAACTGCTACGACGACCTTTGCAGTTGAACTCCAACTTGCTACGACGATGTCAAAGCTTTCGAGAAATTTGTCCGCGAAAAAGAGCTTCTGAGCAGCGGAAATCTTGAAATTATGCTCGTTGTGGCGGCTATAGTCATGTCATTTCGTTTATCATATTACAACTAGAGATACCATTCTGCAACTTCTCTGTACCAAGCATAACAAAAGCCACCCTACAGTATGTGGGGAAAGTCCCGGAACGAAGGCATCACAACAAAGCTAAGTACCGGGCAGCCACGGATGTCACTGATGTCAGACACCATAGGTTAGGACTACAGCCATCCGCTTTTGAAGGAACAAGAATGAAGTCGCATGCACGCATGTGCACATGCACTGCAAGCTTATGCATTCAGGTGTGCAGATACATAAACGGCTGCTACCTATGCTGGGAACAGTGATTCGGTCCAGTCTTGCATGGATGTTAAGCCCCCAAATAAAGCCTGCCAAAGCTTCTGCTGTAAATGTGCTTTGGCTGCATCAGCCGGCAGAAGTGGATCCATAGAAAACCGCAACACTGCGTCCCAATGCAGCTTCAAGGCACAAGAAGCCTCGAGCGTCAATCGAGCCGAAGAAAAACAACAAACCGTTGGTGCCCGCGCGGCCGGGTGGGCTCCAGGACCGTTCAGGCTGAGAGGCTTTGATCTAACGGTTTGGGGCCTGAGCAGCTCCGGGATTTGGGATTTAGACTCTGGAGATACGGGGTTCAAATTTCAGCCGACTTTGTAGCAGGGCTTCGTGTGAGAGGGTGCGGAGCTTGCGGCTTTCGATCGTACTTGCACAACCTGCTTCCCCCAGTCGTTTGTATCCATTGCAAGCTCTGGCGTCTTCTCGGTCCTGTTCTGGTGTTTTGCGCTTGCCGTCCATGTTGATGGGGCGTTGATGATGACGCATTGCGGATTGAATGGAGGCACTCCTGGTTCAGGAGTTGCCTGAGCTTGCAGAGCAGGGAGCATATTGTTACCAGCTGTGCCATGAGGCCAAGCAGAAGTGGGACTGTATACTAACCCCGTGCTGTTAAGTTTAGTCTTGAAATGTCCGTGTTCGGTTTGATGGTTTTCCGTGGAAAAACGATAAGAAGAAAATAAAACGATAACAAAGCGATAACGCAATTTTCTTGGTAAAACGATAAGAACAAAATAAAACGATAACAACATTCAGGGATAAAGATTTTTATACGTGGTTCGAGACTGGACATGCTAGTTCTGATACGAAAGCTATACTTGTACCCTCCCATTACCCGGAGAGGACCAAGATGCATTCAAAGAGAAAGCGCGGCGGGCGCTTTTAAAGCCTCAGTACAACGTGCTCCTTGACTCTGGCTGCGAGTGCAATGATACGGTTTTCTACAACAGCTGTAGGTATGTCTGCTCACACGCAAAAGCGCACACAGAGAAATTTGTGCTTCAAAGGTACATGACACGACCGCATGTGCTGTATGTACCGAGGTGGCAAGCACCTAGGGCTAGGGGTCCGTCCATCTTTGCAGTTCAGAAGCATCTGAGAAGGGTTGGATGTTCCTGCCTGCTGTCTCCTTGCAGATTGGTGCAGACGAGGTTGGACTACTATCACACATCAGGCATCTGCCAAAGAATTGCAAGGAGCCTGTGGTTCGACAACATGACAGTTGCGATCGTTGGATTGATCCTTGGATCTAAAGTTCATGCTGAGACCTCCTTTTTGAAGGTATTTCCACAGATCCTTTGTAGTTGGCAGTAGCCCCGACACCTAAACAAAGCCGATTACCGATGCCCTGAAATCAGGAACGCAATTTGGATTTCCATCGACATCGACTACAACGAAAGCATATTGCTGATGGAGGCAGCCTCTCACCTGTTCCAGAACCCGCCCTCCATTCGCGCGGATGCAGGGCGCCTGATCACTGTCGATCTTGCAATGTTTGTTTCCCGCTGAAGCCCGAACCAGGATGTAATTGTCAAGTGCTGCTGTACTTAATCGGCTCCAAAGCTTGCCCCAGCTGTGGCCACAGCTGCAATATTCTACTTTCTTCAGATTTTTTACCTCTTTGTGCCAGATGCGGTTGCAGTTTACAAAGTACGTGACCCACAACGGGACAAGTCATCCCTGATGCCAATCGCACAGACTGGGTCCAGAATTCGCCGCTGTGGGTCTCCGAATACTTACCAACTTGGTTACAAAATCTATAGCTGAAGTGCGAGACGATTTTCTCGCAGGCAGCTGGTCTTCCCTGTTTGTTAGTTGTTGTTAGAAGTGCAGTGTCATGGCACATGCTCGGCTCTGCCCAGGACACAGTTTTCCAAGTGGTCGAACATACCTTCTGCACTTACTTCTTTTTCGAGATCTCAATTCGCCCCTAGGCCTGAACTGTTCGCGACCGTGTCATCCGAGACTAGTAGCAGGCGCTTCTGTCCAATCCGCTGCAGTCGTGCTGGGCTTCAGCAATGAGACCCGGTGTCATTGTCTTGCGAAAACTTTTGGTTGCAAGCATGCTGCCGGTGTTGTGCCCATAGCCAGAACGCCGAGGGTGGCCGCGCCCCACCTCGGCTAGGTGACTCCGAATCCAATCAGCCGGAGCAACATTTGCACCACATGTTAAGCCTTGAAGCCAATGTTTGCCTGCCAAGCTTTCAGTCTATCCACCCCGAAGCTCGGATATCCCAGAATGTTCATTCCAAGGGTTTGGTGCTTTTGCACGAAAGCGGCAAGCTTTCCTGGATCCGTGGTTCCTCTTTGATCTGTTGCCTCGTGGCGCGCAAGTTGAAGATGTTTTGCGGCGGTTTTCAGCTTTCGGCGCATTCGTTATTCATTCGGGACGGCTTGAAGGGTCGAATTTCAGATGCTGCCCAGGTGTCGTTATCTCGTTTGCCCCGAGCTCTGTAAGGATCGGAGAAGTCGTATAGCAGCAGCAATAGCCGTAGCAGCGGCAGGAGCAGTAGCAGTACCAGCACCAGTGGCCAGTGGCAGTAGCAGTAGTGGCAGTAGATCGTCGCCGTAGTCGCCGTCTGGCACCGTGAGAACGGATTTTTCTCATTTTGAGGAACATCCTGCCTCTACCAAACTTGCTTATACCCAGTGCACCCATAGTCTAAACTGTAAGGTGGAAAGGTCTCTGAAGCATTCAGCTCTGGAAGCCGCATGGTTGGCAGTGTAGGCTTGAAGCGCTCGGCCTGCCAGGTGGAGCCATGGTAGTGACAAGAAAAGCTAGCAACAGCTAAATTCATCATTAAGGACCACGTTGTTGCGATCCTGGGTACTCCGATGGCTGCAGGCATTGCTACCTTCGTTACTGTTGTTACCACCATCATGATAACAGCATGGTTGCTGCGACATGTAAGCCTGAACTCTCGGGCTTTAAGGGCAACCCCAATCGCCCAAAGCCGCATTGTCGTAGAAGCCACAGGCTTTGATGCTTGACTTTGATGCCTGAGGCTGGTAACCAACATGGTCGCCGAGACCTGGCTGGTCCCGATCGTCATTTCCATTCTGGGTGATGGGGCCAACGTTCCTCGACTGTTTTGACCTGCTTCACCTGATACCAGTGGAGATGTGAAGGACGGGGATGCGGCACTAGTTGTTAGATGTTTCTTGTGGTAGTGCTAAACACAAGCGAAGCGAGGAGTAGTGACATTGAGCATCGTGTTCGAGAAGGCTGCGTCGCTGGCGGACATGGCTGTGTCCCAGTTTTGCCACCATGCGTAGCATGAGCGAACACGTGTGTGCTCAGTCAAGTAAGGGCAGTTAAGACTAGGTATGGGCGACAAGCAGACAAGCAACCCTCTTCCCTGATCCTGCTTTCCTTTCATGTGTTCTCGAATGACCAAGGTTCTGAATGTTTCCTTCCTGCGAATGATGAGAGCCATGGCTCGTCGTTCAGATGTGCAGAAGCCTTCAGTTGCCCTTGTGAGGGCTGCATGACTATATGGAGCGTGACGCCGCCAGCAACGACGATTAACATTCAGTTTCATTTAGCACAAATTGGTGTACGTGCATGTGCATGCAAACGTAAGATATACTGGCTGCCTGGCTTTACTCTCCTGCAGGAATGGTGAAGCTATTGCGCCTGTCCCGAGTGACGAGGCCGGCTAAAGACCATCAAAAAGCGGCTTCGGGATCCCCTGGACACATTTGTCACACTGGCTGCGTTTGTTATTGATTTTGTGGCCTTTTCCTTCTCATAGACTGCGGGGATTGGTGAGAACATAATTAAAGGACTGGTTCCTGCTATGATCCGACTGTTCAGGGCACTTCAGGACTTCTGGACGTCCTTAGAACCGGAAAACCCCGTGTTGCTTCCTGAGACAATGTCTTCGAGAACAGGTTCATCCGGGCAGTTCCCGAACTTATCATCATTGTGAAGGCCGACATGCTTTGTGGGGAGCTGTGAAGCAGAACAGAACCTGTGCGGAACGTTTTGAGCTGAGAACTGCGCAGGCAAGAGGGTTTGGGCACGTTGGCTCAGGCTCTGGTCTAATATGTTCGGGCCGGCTGACTACGTCTGACGCTGTTACAGCTACTACATCGACGACTAGTGCCAGTGCTGATACGACTGTCCGTCCTGCTATTGCCATCCTTCTTACCAACACTTCCTTGACCATCACAGTTGCAATTGCCTGCAGGCCATGGGTTTCGCGGCGCGTTCTGTGCTCGTGTTCTTCTTCGTGTGGCTAGCCCGGCCCTTACGCGAACCAGCTAGTAGGGATCGAGGTTTCTCATGAACTGAGGGAGTACTTTGACTGATTCCTTGCAGCACAATGCTTGCGACTTTGTCAAGTGCTGGGCGATGACCTTGCATATTCTGCTGCCAACGAGGTCATTATTTACGTCTATGCTGTGGTACTGCGACAAGCCACTGACGGATCAGATGCTGCTCGTCCTGCATTGTGCATACATTTGCTCTGATCTTGTCCTGCGGACTGGATTTGGCCACACTAGTGTGAATGGCTCCGTGAAGACCTGAAGCCCAGGCTGTCGGACGCTATTACTTTTGGAGTTGAGTTTATCTGCATAAAGATATTTATGTGTATATATATAACATGTGTATATAGTGTATATATACAGACATATATATGTACACACATACACACACACACATATATATATATATATTAACATTTATACCTTTATATGTACATATATATATACATATGTACAGATATTTGTGTGCATACATATACATACAGATGATATTCAAAGTTGCCACAGTCTTGGTCTAGCCTTCGTAATGGGCTGACTCCCCCGAAGCGGGACAACAGCCAGGCAGATTTGGTGAACATGCCTTCATTGAACTGTGTATACCCTTGAAAGACAATGTTGGTGATGGCCTGCGAATGACATGCTGTCGCTGTCTTCTTTCTGCGCCTGGGGTCAAGGGGGCAGAGAGGTTTGATTGTCGTTCCGGAAAGCTTATGTCGATGCGTGTGTGATTGGCATCGTGTCGATATCTAAGACGGGGATAGGCGACGACCACTCGAGAGCGATCGGGCGTTGCAATGCAATCCCCGAGATGTAGCAACAGAAGAGCGAGTGGCTGTTTTGCCTTGGAAGTGAGCAAGTGGCGAGGTTGGAATCTTGCTCTTCCCTTCGGTTCCTGACGCCATGCGCCTTTGCAGCAATTTCCGGAATCGAAGTCATTCCGAAATTGAACACAGATGCAGCCACCGGGCATCCTTCCGGCAGTAACGGTTCGTTAGGTGTTAGGTCTCCGAAAAACAGTCTTGCAGCTTCGAGAGAAACGTGCGCAAAATGCAACAACTCTTCCCAGGAACTCCCTCCTTCTGGATGGGCTTCTTGCAGACTATGCTCCCTTCATGAAGACGTTGGGCTCAGCGGGCGTGCTCTTGTGACCCGGAGTGGCGTGCTGACCCCCGTGCATAGTGGAGACATCGGATGATGGAGGGAGATAAGTTGGATGTTGTTACCGAAAGATATCTCTTCCGCCACCGGTGCGTATACAGGAGGTTATGAATTCTCCACATATATACATGTACTTATCTATAGATATGTCAAAATAGAAGAAAGTCTTTGTTAGCGATTGCCATCGTAATAGCAATATTCATCAAGACAATAATGTCATCAAAATTATGGCGATACAACTTAATACTCATAAAAACAGTAGCAATAGTAGCTGCAATGACAACAGCAACAGCGGCAGCAACAGACATAGCAGTAGTAGTGGTGGTGGTGGTGGTGGTGGTAGCGGTAGCAACAATAATACTAGTAATTCCAATACGAGCAACATGAATCATTATAGGAATGTAATCACAGCCAACAACAACAACACTGTAGACATATACATCTACATAATATATATATATATATATATATTTACACATGCACGTAAACATAGAGAGAGAGCGAGAGAGAGAGAGAGAGAGAGAAGGAGCCTGCCCGGTTGCCTCAGCGGTGCTTGAGTCTCACGTCCGCAGCCGTGTGCTGAAGTGGCCCTGTCGTCCCTTCCGCGCCACCCGACCCCTGACCACGGCCCCCTTCGGGGGTGGCCCGTCAGTAGGGGGAGGGTCATACTATCTGACTGTGGAACTCAAGGGCAACTTCCCGGGACCTCCAAGGGGGGATGGCGAACAGCGACAAAGAGTGTTGCTTACCCACGTCCGAGCAGACCCCGCCTGCAATGGGATAAAGGAGAACATGACGACCTCGATCCTACCACGCCAGCAGAGGGGATCAAACCGCAGCAGCGGCCTCATCGGACCACACGCCGAAGCGGGAAGCCGCAACGCCACCGAAGCCTAGCCTGGCCTGACCCACATGGTGCGCTTCGACACGAAGAAGGAGCTACTGTAGGGCTACTCTTTCACCCAGGGCCGCTAGACAAGTCGAAACGTGACCTGGGAGCAAGAAACCGGGAAGTGGCGGGACGAGGAGGGCGAGTACCTGACCCAGGACGTGGCGGAGTCATACGAGGCCTACCAAGGGAGATTGAGCACTAGGCATGAGCTGGGGAAGGCCGCTGACAAGCTGGTTCGCATTGCAGATCGATACCTGCCAAAACCAGCGGACGAAACCAGGGTCTTCATCATGCGCTGCTCGCACAAGATCCCCGAACTCCTCAAACAAGCTCGGAAAGTACGAAAGAAGGCCAAAGCCCGCCGCAAGCAGGGGGGGCCGATGCCAATCGTGCCAGTGGTCAACCAGCCAAGTCTGCGAAGAAGCCGGGGGAGGACCCAAAGACACCGACAAGTATGAGCAGGACGATGCCACCGTCCAATGACGAACCGCAGCGCAGTGGGGAAAAGCTGGAAGAAGAAGAAGAGCCGCAGGACAGGGGGGAAGACGCCAAACACCGCGACCTACCAGAACTCCCAGACCCTGAAGAAGAAGTGGACTGGGGGGGACTCCAACAGCGAGGCAGACTCGGCCAACCACGCCAGTGCCGAAGCAGAGGAAAGGGAGCCCTCTCGCCGTAACCTGGGGGCGATGAGACCGAGAGCACAAAACTGGGGGCACAAAGGCCAAGGACACCCAGCAGAAGCCCGCGACGAGCCGCCAGCCAAAAGCGGGGTGAGTGTTTTCACCTTGTCTGTTTCTTGGATGGTTTACCTTGGCGTTGTGTCCAACACCTGGCTCCTTAGCATGCATGACTTCAAGCAGCCAACTTGCAGCTTGATTAATTGGACGGGCCGCAGAGCCATAAAACACTCTTCATGCCCACCAATTCGTGTAAGAAGTTCTGAGTAGATACACTCGACGCGGGGGATCCCTACAGGGGGGAACCCATAACTACCAACCGCTACTTTCCTCTACACAACCAACCCAGCTGGAAAACCCGCGGTTTTCGTTACCTGCATGTTTCGATATTTTCAGCTGTTGCTTCATCCTGCAAGGGCGGACAAAATTCTCCGATCACTGCTTTAGGAGACCTTTTGTCAAGTTGCTTGCTGGCTTGGGGAACCCGCCTGTCTTTCTGTCCTGCACGGGTATTGTTTTCGGCTGTTGCTTTACCGCGCCACGAGCGCAGAAGAACGAGGCGGGGGAACCAAACGAAATGACGAACACTTCCACTACTACGTAGTTGACGTACTCGTCCACCCCAAATACTAGGATTGCAGCCGGTTTGAGGTTGGCACGGTCCTTAGTTGTTCTGTTCGGAAAGGGGGACGACTACATGCCATAGGTTCTTGCAGGGGGAATGCGTCCGTCGAGGGTCTAAGGAATTTGCCTTGGAGGGCACGGAGATGAGGCCGGGACGCGCGTTAGTGTACAGGGTCGGGGGTTGAATGACGGACGCACTCTACCGGCTAAACCGACTGTTGAAAGCAGTCCCTTCCACTGACCCCCTCTTCCACCGCCGAGTCGGGGAAGGGGGCGACTAGGCGCGGGTCGGACTCTTCCCTTGCGAAGTGAAGTGAAGTGAAGAGAGAGAGAGAGAGAGACTATACTATAGGGGCCGAGTGCCTGAAGTTCGCTGGACGACCCCTAAGCCCGGCAGAAAAAAAAGAAAAGACGAGACAGATTGCAATAGGATATCCCTAAAATGTCCTCTCTGATGAGAACGTGCACAAACCTTGTCTCTCGGCAGCAGAATTCAACCTTGTTCTGCTGCGAAGCTTTTCACAAGGACCTTCAGATAAGCATCTTATGCAGTTCTGGTAGGAGCCCCGCGATCTGCCTGAATCCCCGACAGGTATTGTATCTGTTTCATCGGTTGTTGCTCTGCATTTCCGGCTGTTGTCTCATGCATGTCTAGCTAATGTAGAACAGCCTAACATGCTTCGCGAATTACTGCATTGACTGCTTGACTGTTGTGGGTCCTTTGTGCATGCGTGTACATTATGTGTGAATATCTATGCTTCAGTACGTATGTACATATATATATACACAGACACGCACGTGTATATGCATATATGCATGGCAAATTGTGATGTACACTTTGTGCGCAGTATGACTGAATGTCTTGCTTCCCCCAAAACCCAAGTCCCGAGCCGGCTCGGCGAGAGGTACATCGTGGGCCTGACATACATTCTCCTCGTCGCAGTGACGGTGATGTACATGCTTGTGGGTTGCCAGGCCACAAACGTGGAGGTTCTTTAGCATCTGAGGACATACACACCACCCTTGAACAAAGTCTTGCTAATTCGTGGCAGTTCACCATATGTCAAGCTCCTTCAATGACAACAGCAAATTCATGCAGAGCTCTAGCCGCACCTGAGCCCGAAGCTTCAAGGCCGGGAGAATCACGATACGTCGGCAGTCCTCAAGTTCCGTAAGCCTAAGAAAGTCAAACTCCCTGCTTGTGTCTTTGAGTTCTGAAAGTTGGCATGCAGGCAGGTATACTTGTGTATTCTTGCGTATCAGGTATATGACGGGTATATATGAAGGTCGCTAGATCTGTGAATGCTGAGCTGCGTTTGAGTGGGAGGCAGGTAGAACTGTACAGGGTCGGTCCCGTATGTGCCTTCCAGACAGGCGAACATGCAAATATGTAAACAGGTCCGCACCCTCGGAAGTCTGAAGTTGGAAAGCAGAATCTGCGCGCTTCCTATGAGGCTGCTTGGTGGAGGCAGTCGGGGCCATCGCAAGCTCTCAGAAGGAAGGCTCGCACGAAGGTGATTTTGCATGTGGGGTTGATAGCCTCATTGTTGAAGTACATTTTCCTGAAGTTTGGGTTTCGGAGACCCTTGTTCAGTCAAGACGAAAGCTGTATGTAGCTGTAGCGCCGTTCGCTGCACGATAAGGTGTTCTCGACTGCTTGCAGATAGCCGGCAATGCTTCACAACTGCCCCAGAGTACCAGGCAGCAAAATGGTGCTCCACCTGGATGTCGGGAAGTAGGGGCGTCAGGGTCTGGAAAATTGTGGCTAGATGCATTGAAGCCACAGCTCCCAAGCATCCGAAGCATCGAGCCCAGAATTTGTAGTGCCTGCCTCCTTATTTACAGGAGTTTGTACCCCCCTATTCTGAATCGCAGGCACCGGCATGTTTCGGTTTTTGCATCTCCTGCACCGACTCGCCCAAGCTGAGGCTCTCGGTTAAGACTGGGTGACTAGCGCTGGAGTGGCTTAGGTTTGTGCGAACAACGTAGGGGAGAACATCAGAGACGGCGCGAGTAAAGGGCCTTGACTCCTTGCTCACAACCCCGACATGCGCCGATAGCTGATGTCTTTCAACTCCAGCCTCAATCTAGGCGACGCGGAGTTTGCGATAAGATAAGAGCACCTGCCGACCGGCCGCGTGGAAGGCTTGGTCGTCAGCTACGTCGCAGGGAGCATCCGCAACAAGATGGCTACTCGGCGCATGAGACTGAAGCATCTCTTCCCCCTAGATCCAGAGTTGCAAGAAGGAACTTGGCCTCGAAAGAGCTGCTCGCAGACCCCGCTGGTGAACACTCCTCGTGGGCACCCTCAGCTCACGAGCGTATGCCCACATAGATCTCTTGATGGAGCCGACGTGCTGCTGACGTGAAGCCGTCACTCACATTTAACGACAGATGGATGCCCGACGACCCTTTTACAATGTATTTATCATCACTGGCCTTCTGGCCGAAGATGTCTAACCCACCTCCCGCGCCTTGCTTCAGTCTACTGTCCAGCAGATGGCGTTCAGACATCAGTATCGACAGCCTCAGGAGCTGCTTGGGCACAATCCCGAGGCGCCCATTTCTCAGCAGGACCGCCGCTGCAGGAGGCATAGGATGCACAGGCTTTGGCTGTGCCGTGCACTGGGACGAAGGTTCGAATCAATTTTGGTGTATGCGTCAAGTGGTATGTATGCTTACCGCACGAACTGATCGGCTTCACGTCACAGACACTGGGTTGCAACGTCCATTATACGGTTCAGTCTTCTCTTCTAGGAACGCATACACGCTGTGCAAGCCCGTATGTCCAAGGCTGATGAGTTGAGTGCTTGGAATTGAGTGTATCTCTTGTTCCAGGACTTCCAGAACTACCTGACTGACCCTGAGGCATCGTTTTTGATCACACTCCTGGAGAGAATTTTGCGCAAATTTCAGTGCACGCGCGACCTGCGCTGAACTCGGTAATTATAAGCTTGGGCAACTTTGCAAAGAGAGAACACTTGAAGAGACTCGGCCTTGGAAGCTGCGAGGATACGAAACCTCAGTCCCGCAAATGCTACCCATGGCCCGCCCCGGACTATCTGGGCCTATCCCCATTGTGGGCACTGCGGCAGATTAAGGCGTACTTGTGGTTGTCAACGCAGGTTACTGGGATCTTGGCCAGCGTAAAAGTCGACGTGGTGGTTCTCGCAGCTGCTAAGATGCGATTGGACTGGACATCTGGATCGGACGTCTTGTCGCTTCACGGGTTCAGTTGTGCAAGCGCTAGAATGCGACGACGAGTATCTCACGACAGTTTGATCACAGCTGCAACGAAGAATCAGGACATGCTCGAGATGTTCTACGAAGACTTGGAGCGCACTGGTGACGTGATGACCTTCGAGCGGCCCTCTTGCAAGTCGAGTGTAGGCAGACAGCGGTGTAGGCAGACAGCGGAGAGCCCACGTGTGTATCGTCTGGCATGTTCAACAAGAGCATTGCAAACCGGGACAAAGACTGGATATCGGTGGCTAGCTTTGGGAGTCGAGGAGCGGCGATGCGGCCTTTACTTTACACAGTCATGCGTGGGCAGTGAACAGTCAGTAAAAAGCAGCAGCGCCAGAGCTCTGGACTCTCTGGGCCTAGAGGCCTACAGAACTTCACAGTGGCTCCATGGGTCACTAGTGGTGCCCGAAATACATCCAAGTCGATGGGCCGGTGGGCTCTATTCCCATCCTATCTTAGTGCATCCATGAAATCCAGTCACGGGCCCAGGATCATCCCCGCATGCATTGGATCATCTCCTCCCCTTGTTGTGAAACGGAGCGAGTGTTGAACTCTCAGGAAGATGGTAGAGCTCATGCTGCGACTTGCCTGACCTATTCCATGCGAAAGTTTCGCTTGTAGGAAGAAGGTCGCGTCGAGCCTGCGGCCGCCAGCGGTCATACTAGGCTTCAACCATATTCGTTTCGATGATCATGAGGATCGAAATTGTGCAGGATTTGCAGGTCTTGCCAAGATTTTGTAGTTTCAGGTTGCACTCGGAGGCAGCAGGGAGCCACAGTGACTTCAGGTTTGTTCCGGTGAATGCCACTCAGGCATCCTCCCCATTCAACTTGGGAATGCATGTGCATGCAACTCACTAGTCAACAAGCTCTTCACCACCTCCCACCTCTGCAAGCGATCCCAAAGCGCAGGAACGGCCGCGGCTCGAACACAGCCACGGTCCGTGACACCAAGGAGTTGCTGCGGATGATAAAGTCGCACCTTGAATCTATAGTCTGTACCAGTCTGTAGGCCAGGACACGTGGGCTGGGATGCAGGGCTACTTCAGAGCCGGTGAACCGGACAGACAGAGATCAAACAGCCCATGACAAGCCTTAAAGTTGAGCCCCAAACTCAAACTCTAGACTTCAAGACAGAGTGATTCTGCTTCATCCTCCTTCCCCAACCCAGGGCAATCCGAGTTCAGACTGCCGAGACCACCAAGAAGCTGGCCGAGGCTGTCGGCCCGGGAGGGTCGATGAGGCTTCTGATGCACTACCAGTAGCAGTCACAAGTAGCAGTAATCGAAGTCGCTGTCGCAGCCATGGTCGTCGCTGTCGTAGCCGTAGTAATAATGATAGTGACAACAGAAAAAACGTAGTACGGGTAGTTGTAGTCGTCGTCGTAGTAGTGGTAAGTAGTAGTTGCTGTTGTTGTGGTAGTGGTAGTGGTAATGGTAGGAGGAGGAGGATGAGGACAGCAGTTGGTGTGATGGTCACATATCGCGCTTGGGCTAAACCTCTAAGAAGTCAAATCTGTCTTTGAGCTGGAGGGTCGGCATTTCTCATGATACCACAGATGAGTAAGTACATCCAGGCTTGCGTTCGGTAGTGGCTTCTCTTCGGGTTCTTCTGCCAAGCTGAATCACATTTTCGCCAGCCTGAAAACGGTTATGGAAGAGTCTGCGAGCAGCCCCTGACAAGCCAGAAGCACAGTGCTGACCCTTTCTTATGGTCTTTATCTTCATTCCAAGCTGTGAAGAAACAGAGACGATGTATTTGCGAAGATCCTCGCTGTGAATTCATGAAATGTGTCTATTCCGTGGGAGACAACTGCCTAGCAAAAATCGCAGCCAGGAGCTCTCCAGTGTTCATCAGACCATCAATGCCATGAGGGAGGAGGGTATGTATGATGATGCATCCGACAGACACTCGGCTCTGATGTACACATCATGAAGCTCAAGCTGCCAAGAGACTCCACTTCTAGTCCCATAGACTCATGCAAGGTAGCCTGTCCGTTCGTATGTATCAGTTTTGACGGTAGCAATGCTACTCGGTTAAGCAGGAGCGCGACAAACAGCAACACGACTAGAGAGCGAAAGCGACACCAACGGACAAGATCCACATCAGCAAAGCATCAACAGCCGCAGCAAGCAACATCAACAAGCAAAACAATGTCAACTGTTCTTGCTGTTGTTGCTGCCATTTTAACAACCGCTAAATTGGTGCCACCAACACGACGAAAGTTGCGAGCTTAAGCTCTTTGAACACACTCGAAGCTTGGATCCAGGAGTGGGTGACGACAGCCTTTAATCGTTTCTTTCCTGACAGGAGCTTGCTGTTTTCAAGGCCCCCACGGGACCACATCTTAGAAGGACAGCACAATTGTTCGGCAGATCGCCAGTCATAGGATTCCGGCGCTGGCTCTCGCCTGCGGGTAGATCGGTCTAGTCTAGTCTAGTAAGCTGTCAATAGTTCGGAAAGGTCAGACCAGGCGGATGGACATCTGCAGGGCTTCATCGTTTCCGGTTTGCTTTGGCCTAGCCGCAGTACACTGCCTGCTACTCTCTCCGGCACTGGCTCTTCGCATTTCACAGACGAGCCTCTCACTTGTCGGACAAGGTCCACCTCTGTAACCTTCCAGTGCAAGTCGTTACTGGTCGTGGTCGTCCTAGGCTGTTCGACGTGATGTTCGCTGTTTCCTTCGTCATCGCTCTCACTTCACGGCTTTCAGTTGGAGGGGTCTGGTTGCCGAGAAAAACTGCAAGGCCTGGCTTAGCGCACAAACATATTCACAGACCGAATCTCACAAGTATTCATCCGAAGTTGCCTGCGATTCCAGGGCTGTGAGCCGCAAAATCATACCACCAGCACAGGTCCCTCCCTCCCTCCCTCTCTCTCGCTCTCTCTCTCTCTCTCTATCGCTCTCTCTCTCGCTCGCTCGCTCTCTCTCACACACCCGGACCCGACGCCTGCACACGCGCAAGCACACGCGCACGCGCACACGCCATTGCACACAAACAAACATGGAAGTGTTGCCCGTGGCCAGCAAAGGCGATGATCCAAAGGTCTCAAAAAGCCGTGTGGGGCTTGCCCCACCGCAGCCTACATCGTCTGCCCATCTGCCACTTGTCAACGGTGGTTGTTTCTTCTGTACCACTAACTAAAACTATTCAGAACTACTGCTACTGCTACGATTACTACGACTACTACGACTACTACGACGACGACTACTACTACTACCTCTACTACTACTACTACCACTACCACTACCACTACCACTACCACTACCACTACCACTACCACTACGACTACGACTACGACTACGACTACTACTACTACTACTACTACTACTCGTTGTGCTACTACATCTTTCTGCTTCTTCTCCTCCTGCTGCTGCTCCTGTTCCTTCCACTACCACCACGACCACCGCCAGCACCAGCACCGGGACCGGCACCAGCACCAGCAGCAGCAGCAGCAGCACCACCACCACCACCACACCATTGTTCATCAACTAAGGTGTGATTCTTTTGTATTGTCGTTGCTGTTGCTATTGTTTTCGATGTCGGCAGAAAAGCTGTACCCAACGTCCTCGATAGCATTAGTTCATTGTTATCAGTCACGGCAGGATTGGCTGTAGGACATTTTCGGACTGATTATTGGTGGCATGAGCACTCTGTGATTTGATGTCGCATCTGATGGCATGGCAGAAGGGGAAGACTTGTTTGTCAGATCCGACAATGCCAGCCCAGGTCTGTGAAAGGCTGGTAGTGCGGCCTCTGATAGACTCGTGCGATGAGTTTGGGCCGCGTGCTTCACCCAAAGAGAATTGCAAGCACAAGACTGCCGAGTGCAGACGTGAAGTTCAGGATTCTGCACCTCTCGGAAGCTGAGCAGAAACCTTGCTTGGCTAAAGCGAAAAGGGGTTGAAAACAAGCAGTCTTTTCCTTCGACGGCTTTAGCAAATGCACACCTCCACAGTCCACATCAATGATACGGTAGTGAATGGTTCGGCTTCAAGACCAACCTTGCATGGGGCATCCAGTGAAAAGGCAAGCATGCAGCAGACAGGCTTGTTTTCCACCTAGGCAGGTGTACGTGCCTGTACAGTATGTTCCGAAGTTGGCCAGGAGCCATGGACCTAGTGGTTGCAGAGTCCTCAAGGCGACCTTCATGTCGAAGACAGTGAAGACAAAGCAGGGACTCTAAAATCCACTTCGGCTTTCTGGACACTGGTTTCACATTCGCATTTACGGTAGGATCCCGAAGTTGTCCGAAAAGCCGGGTCCTTGGTGATGTGCAGAGGCCTTCGTTTACAAGGCAGTCAAGGCTGCGATTCGCAAAATCATAGCCGGGCACGGGTGGCGGTGCGCATGTTTAGCCCCTTTGTGCAGCAACTGCTCGTTACTGAATCCATGTGCGTTCTTTCTCCAGGCCGTGCCATATGGCAGCTCAAATCATGCACAAGGCCACCTTTAACTCAAGCTGAAAAGCACATTTCCCACTAAGAAGATGCAACGTCACCAGCAACCCTCCCTCGACTACCATCCTCGTCAGCAATGTCAAGCGATTAAGCTCTTTGTTCTTCCCTTCTTCACTGATGCCGCGCCGATGGCGCATAGAAACGCTGAGTTTAAGCACATCGGCCGGGGCCTTGCAGGGCAATTTGGTCTCCTTGGCATGCGGTTTCTGTCATCGTTCAACTTCAACTTCAGCATCCCGAAAGATGAGAATGCCAGCGCGATGCCCAACCACTGGGTCCGGAGGCTGAAAATAAAAGGCGAAGAAAGGCTCATAACAAATAGTTTCCCGATTGCACGCATGCAAGTGCGAGGTGGTCAACGTACCCTGGTGGCTCAGAAGGAGTGGCCGCCTTACAGCTTCACCTTAACCATCGATAAATGAAGAGCTCGGCCTTATTCTGCAAGCTCGGATGCCGTCGAGTTCAGTGGCAGCCCTCGTCGGCTTATATTGTGCGATCCGCTGCATAGCAGTACGGGACAGTTTGGGTGTCGTTCAATCCGGCTGGAAGAGGCATAGATGATTCTTGCACTGAGCGCAATTTGCAACCGACGTTTGAAAGCTGTTAGCTTCATCCCTGTCGCCGTCGCAACAAGTCCGACAAAAACTACGTTAGCTACGTGACAAAATCAGGGCGAGCTGGCTAAAGACAGCAGGTTTAAGCCAGCAAAGGGCCCAAGTGGGGGCAGTTCTCCAAACCTTTGCACGTTTTATTTCTGTTGAAGCGTCGATGCACCCGCTATGCATACCCATGTGTCGCTTGTGTTCATGTATGGGCAGACGGGCAGACAGTAACATATGTATGTCAGGGACTGAATGTTTGTATCTATGTAGGTAGGCAGGTAGGTCGGTGGAAGGTAGGTAGGTGTGTCTAGTAAAGACATAAAAGATATACATATGTAGACATACATGCATGCATGCATGCGTGCATGCATACATATATACATATATATATGTATGTGTTTATATATTCCGTCTGTCTGCATGGATGGATGGCTGGATGGACACACACACACACACGTCGTGCTAAGGCCTGCCGGCGGAGTGCTCCCATCCCTCGATGCAGGCAGCGGCTAAGCCTTAGTTTCACAGCAGGGGACCCCTTCTTTTGGACCTATCCGATCGCAGCATGAGCAAGCAGCGACAACTGCTGCTGCTACTACCACGGCAACGACGACTACTACAACCAACGATGCCAGCTTTAATCATGACGACAATGGCCACGCCTGGTTAGAGCTGTCGTAGTTTCCATATGCACGGGAGCCCCATCGTCTGCATGAGAGCGGACATTTGCAGATTTCCTTTACCGGTCTGTGTACATAGCCATTGAATTACTCTTGGTTGGAGTTTCGCCACTTCTTACCCGAGTATCTTGCTTACCAAGTGGAAGGCAAGAAGTTGTAATGCCAGCAAGGGCTAGCAACGATTCCAAGTCACCAACCCCGACTCTGACATAACCGGCAGCACCAGCTGCAGAATCCAAAAGGCGGTAGCTCTGCCAGCGCGGCTCCCGCTACAGCCTCACCGCTCCTTGGCCTTTGTCTGCTCTTCACGACAATCACGTTGAGCGCAGGCAATGACAAGATAGCATAATATTGCACGAGTGAAGGCACGATAATATGCCAGAGGGCAACAGCCTTGCGAGCTCAAAGTGTGTCAACGTTTCATAACCGCGTTCGCTAGTCGCGGAAGGCGTTTCTGTCAAAGGCTCCTGCGACCATACGACGGCGTGGCAATCGCAGTAGCGGTAGCAGTAGCAGGAGGAGTAGAAGTAGTAGTCCTCGTCGTAGCAGTAGCAGTAGCCGTAGCCGTAGCAGTAGCAGCAGCAGTAGTAGTAGTAGTAGCAGCAGCAGCAGCAGTAGTAGTAGTAGTGGTAGCAGCAGCAGTAGTAGTATTGGTAGCAGTAGTAGCAGAGTAGCAGTAGCAGAAGAAGCATTAGCGCAGAGGCGGTGTGGCGGCAGCAGCAGCAAGAGGATTAGTAGTAGGAGGATATACTAGTGGTGACTAATCCACATGATTGTGTTTTGAACAAGTAAGATTGCCAAGTTACATGCATGAGTTGCGATAACAGCGGTATTGGTCTTGTACTAGCAGAGCTAGGACTGACTAGTAAATACGGGAAAGCTCGAGTTGCTGCAGCCTCCGACCAAAGCTCAAGAGCTCAGGCGTGGGCCCTTCACCCCCCGCGCACCGCCCGGGCCATGGTGGCGAGGAGTCGTTCTGCATCGGTCAAGGTGTAAGCGGAATGGTTAACTGTTCTGGGTTTTGAAACATAGGATCTATGAGTGATTTTTACCGAAAGGTTGGTGCGATGACCCGTGTCCTGAGTTCAAGTAATGTGCTCCAACACCAAGAGGGATCAACAACCAGAGGGGCTGTTCATCCTGCTAGCTCGAAGTCAACCTGAAACATGTCAAGTCCTCCCAAACCTGGATCCAAAGAAGTCCGACTCGCTTCGATTCCTTGCAGAAATCGAGGTCAAAGCAGCGGGGCATCCTTTCAGAGGTAGTGCGACTGCACAACCCTGAAGAGATTCAGGCCTCCTTTGGGCTTTGGTGTTGTGCTGATGCTGGTGCTGGGGCTGGCGGCGGCAGAGGTGGTGGTGATCTTGGCCGTGGTAGTAGCAGTAGTGTTGTACCGTAGTACTAGTACCAGTGCTAGCACTAGAACAAGCACAAGGCAGTTGTAGTAGTAGTCGTCGTCGTGGTGGTAGTAGTGGCAGTTATTGTAGTAGGAGTAGTAGTAGGAGTTGTGGTTCTTGCAGTAGCAGTAGTAGTAGTAGTAGGAGTCTCCATCAACCTCGTTTGCCGCGCTTTGGGGTTGAGGGGATGATACAGCCTTCTTTTATCAGGCTCTGGATCGAAGTCTTGAGACCGCTTTTTACCAAGCCCTTCTACATGCCATTGCGCTGTAAACCCTAAGCCTACATCTTTCTCTCGTCGATGCACCTCTTGGTATACTTTGTGTTTGTCGCTGTGTCACGGTTAGATCCCGCACTCTCGATCTGATGATCGTGAATCGGTGCCTCGCGACTAGTGAGTGGGACTAGCGACTGGCAGGGGTCGGCAACTTGTACTAAGTTGCAGATCGTGAAGACAGGGCTCGATAGGCCGCAGGTTGCAGGTGATGCGTGGTCACTGGATGAGTCGCTTATAAGCGACTGAATAACTTCTCGCCATTGAGATCCGGTTGTGAGCCTGTTGTTTCGTCTGAACGACTAAACTAACTAAACTCGTCATCAACAATAGATCTGGCACGCGGGCCAGACGTGTGAACATATTGCAGATATCAACTCTTGGATAGGGGGCTCGACAGGTCGCAGGTCATCGCCGCCGTCGTCGCCCCTATGGAGATGTCACCAAAAATAGAATGATAGTGCTGCACTCAACTGGTTGCTGACCTTAACTTTCGTAACTGCTGTAGTCGCTATCCTAATTGCTGAGACGACCAGCACTTGTCACGGCCAGGCTTGCAACCTTGGCAGCGGCCTCGGTGCAAAACGCACCGCCCTACTTATCAATCTGCGTTCTGTCACTTGGTGGTTGGTTTTAGATGAAAACTCTGGCAAGGGGACTCCAAGGCTTTGTACTGAAAGCTGAGAGAGCATCCTTTTCTGGGCCGTCCTTTCACCGCAGCATGTGTCGATGTTCCATGCTCAATATCGTGACCCACACCAGGCCCCAAATCCGCAAGGGAAAGCAGAGTCGATGCTGCGGCGGCAAAACGCCCAGCCGCAAACTCAGCAATCGTTCGATTGATGTGTGGTGCTGTCGAGTATAACGTGTGTTGTGGCGCGCTCTTGTGCTGACACTTCGTGTATTCTTTACAGTGAGATATTGTGTCAACACTGCCAGTTGCACACGTGTCACTCGCTGTGTCTCTCTCCGTCTCACGCTCGCTCCCTCTGTCTCTACAGGCTCCGTTCGTCAATCGAGCAGTCCAATTTTAGTCCAAGTAGTTGAAGATGATTGACTTGGAAAGTCAGCACAAAGCAAATCTGGATGCACTTCTCGGCGTGGCCGGTCATTGGCGATGAATGCAGATTTCGACCATTCGTCATTTCCACAGATTCCGCAGTCTGTTGCACATCCTATAGTGTTGTACGGCAGGTCTTTATCAGATTGTCAATGGCGAATAGCGGCTAGCCCTAAATAAGAACATATGCCAAGACGGAGCCGGACAAACGTCAGCATGTCAATACTGGCAGAATAACCACGATTACGATCATGATCATGTCACTAACAGTAGTCAGTAGTCGTAATGGTCAGTATGTTTAATAGACAGGTAGGTAGAAAGATAGGTAGATATGTAGATAGGTAGGCTGGGTAGATAGGTAGATCGATAGATGATTAGGTCCTGGTTAGGTATTTAGATAGTTCCGTACACACTTGCCAACTTGCCTGCTTGCCTACCTACCTGCCCATAATGCCCATAAGTCCGACCCACATGCCTACACATGTGCGACAACATGCAGCCCGCATAGTCCCAAATGCGCATCTCATTCATTCCAGGCGGGCGTTGTGGGTTTCCAGCTGTCGCGCCCCTCGGCTCTGGCAAGCTTTGATTTGAGGGTTCACTAGGTGTGCTGGTCTCGTTAGCATTCTGAAGACAGAGGGCAAGGCTTGCCCTCGCCAGGGCCCTTGGAAATCTTCCTCCGGAATTAATCCTGGTAGTGCGATGCATGGACTAGTCTGCCTTCTCCAACCGCTGTGGGTTGGGGGGGGGGCGGGCTTCTGCAAGACACCGCGACCCTCAGGCAAGATGCGTGACTTGGCTGAGAGCGTCCGAGTCTCGGATGGTCAGAGCCGGTACAAGGCTCTTGAATGATCCGGAACGGAGGGCGATCCTGCCAGTCTGCTTCTTTCAAGCAGCTGCGAGATACATGTCATGACAAGCTGTGTTCCACTCCTGACTGTCAGTGAGGAGCCGCTTCTAGGTCCCTACAGGTCCGTGTTTGACCTAACTCGCAAAATGTCAGCGCCGTTGACTCTAAGTCTCTTCCGGCCGCAAAGCAGCCGACCACTGCCGTCGTCCCACCGAAGGCCCGGGATGATCTGTGATGTCGTAGTCTTCGGGAATCTGGTAAGGGCGGCCTCCGTGTTCATTGGGAGTTTGGACTCATGGTCTGGTGTTTATAGCCTTTAGGATTTGACAGGAACAGACATTATAGGCAAAGCCGGAGATGTGGAGGCCTTGCATGCATCTACATGGGTCATGTTTTCCCCACATGTTGAAGCCATCCGTGTGTTCAGGTCATCAAGGTGCACCACCATCGGCCTGGGGACATCCCACGGAAGGTGACGGTGGCGCAGGGCTCGGCATTCTCTCTCTCTCTCTCTTTTTCTGAGGTTTTAGGATTTGTCGTTGCGTAGGGTTGCCCAGATTTTTTAATTCAAGAAGCTTGACAACTTGGCCTTCCACGGACTTGGTTCTCGTACTCCTAGTGGCGATTCGTCTCTCTTCGTTTGTGAGTATCTGTGTATACTCTATGGTTGTCCCTGTCTCTCGCTCTCTTTCCTGTCTCTTTAACTCTAAAGTCTTCTGTCTCTCGCTCTCTCTTTCTCTCTCTCGCTCTTACCCTCGCACTCCCTCCCTCCCTTCGTTTCTGTCTGTCATTCTTTCTCTCTTGCTCTGTCTCTCTCGCCGTAGCACCGTTCTATCTCTGTATCTTCGCATGAAGACAACGGGGTGAGTTTGGTGACACAGGGAGAGCGGCCTAGCGAACGACAGAGAGGGACTATGTCTCGACACTCCGACACATATATAACCTTTAAACCCGGCAGAAGCTATTCGTGCAACCAGCATACAGCTTTACAAACAAACCTGCAGCAGCCGGACATGCAGAACATCCGACTCTTGACATTTTGTGTGTGGGGAACACTCCACACCGGGGCACGCCCTCGCCCCTCCCCCCCTTTCCCCCCGGACCCACCCCCCCTGNCCCCAACAGACACACCAGCCGCATCCAGCCACCACGCCAATCCAACCAACGCAGCCGGCGCCGTGGCAGAACCAACAATGGTCCCCGAATGAGCAGCCGACCCAACTGGCGTGGACAGCGACCCACTCAACACCAAACGGCTACATCACCTCATGGGGCGGCTGGTCCACACATGGCACACAGCCCGGGGGAAGCACCCCAACAACCGGCCTACTTCCAGCCCCCTGCTTACCAGATCGGCATCGCGGCTTGTGCGCAGCCCACGCCAACGCAGCAACCACCAACCCACACTGCAACCACAAGTTATAACACACACACCCCAACACTGCCGCAGACCACCCACGGCCCAACATACGACTGGGAGCCGACAAGCCCGCTGCCCCGCCGCCACAACCCGATGGGGGGACCCCACAACCACCCCCCGCGTGGCTCCCACCACCCGGGACAGGCCCATTGCCCGGCATGTGGCAGACCGAGTACACACAATGGGTAGGTACAGGTCGGATCCCGCAAACCTGCTTGGACCGCGCCTGCTGCCCAGCTCCAGACACAACTGCAACCTCCGATGATGTGACCACGGACTCCTCATCTGGCGACCCGACCAAGCTGCCACCGTGGGAAAGACCCGGATGGGGAGCCCCCATCCCCAGATCCCAAAACACCCACACCCAGGGGCGGACATGGCTCCCAGCGCGTGGGCAACAAGCAGGGGAAACACAAGTTCAAGCAGCGTACATGGGCCGGGCAGCAACAAACACACACTCCGGACCCCAACCACAGCAAGGACCTGGGCATCCTTGCTGGTCGCGCACACAGCGCCGCGCAAGAAACAGCAAACCACACCACCGCAACCCGGTTGAAAGGCAGACACAGCAGCCAAGGCGAACTTTCGAGCAGCCCTCGACAAGTTCCCAGGGCGGCCCCAGGCCGATGCAGGCCCCAATACCCCCACCCAAACGTTGACGGGGACACCACCAAACCCAGCCTCCAGCTCCACCGCCCCCCCCC
>BGNK01001144.1:0-27757 GCA_003297005.1 Symbiodinium sp. clade A Y106 | reverse complement strand
CCCCCCCACCCAAGCGGCAACCACGAAACGCAGGCACATTTT
Source organism: Symbiodinium sp. clade A Y106 (assembly GCA_003297005.1). NCBI lineage: Eukaryota > Dinophyceae > Suessiales > Symbiodiniaceae > Symbiodinium > Symbiodinium sp. clade A. The sequence continues at coordinate 27,715 of BGNK01001144.1, read as the reverse complement.
CCCACCCGAGGAACGGTGGATTACCTCCCCCTGACCCATGGATGCTGGGCTATCCAGATAAGCGCAAGCGCACGGTCGGTACACCAGCCACGGCCTCCCCAGGCTCCCGCCTCTGCACATCGTGCCACCCGGCCAGACCGGCCCCCTGGCCACCGCCACAGTCGGTACTGGTGGACGACTCGCCTGCATGGGGCCCCCAGACATGTGGCTGTTCGTTGTCACCCAAGTCCCACCTCGACGAGTGACACCTTCCGCCTGGAAAACAAACCCCAGGGGTGGAAACTCACCGTTGAGCGACTATCCCCCTCTGAGTCTGTCGCACGGGACACCCGAATGCGGGAAACAACTGCGACCCCACCGACAGACAAGAAAGCCAAACAACCAAGCGCTCTGCACACCGAGCCACACAGCTCGACACAACCCGCAACACAAGCAACGGACAAGGCAGCCACAGCCAAAACACCAAAACGCGTCCACTTCGCGGAGGACGCCGACACAACAAAAGTTCCCCACCGTCACGAGCAGCCTGCGACACTTTGATGCACTCCCACAGCAGAGCCGGCAGCAGCCTGCCACGAAGCAGCCACCACCACGACCGCCCGCAACTACAGTGCATTTGTCGACACACGCGACCTACGTGGCACACGTGGGCGTACCGACCAACACAGCCCCCCCAGCAGCGACAGAACCACAAGAGCCTCCAGCCAAAGAGGACCCTTTTGCCAAGGTCCGTGATGGGCGTGACATCGGCGGAAAAAAGAAAAAACCACCACCACCACCACCACAACAACAGCCACAACCAACTCCACCACTACAGCAAGCTCCATCTCCACCACCATGCATGGCGACCCCCACCCCCCGAACCCCTCAACCACAACGACTACCTGCCCCGATGCAGACACCGTGGACGACGACCACAGTCACCTCATGCAGCAAAACATTCAGACTGCCATCCACAACTACAGACAACCGGAAAACCCACACGCGCAGGCAACAGACACGGGAGCGCACAACCCCAACCCAGCGAGCACCATGGTCGACAGCAGCGCCAGCTCGGGAGACCAACTGGTCCTAGCACCCCAAAACACAGAGACTGAGCAGGCACCATCAACCACTACCGAGCGTGTTGAATACTACCTCACACGCATACACCGTCTCTCCTCACAGCTACCGGGGGGAAACATGATTGCCAACATGGCGCAGTGTGCCCTTGCAGACATGTTGATCGACAGCCAGACCGAGGCCCAACTACTACATGACCTGGAAATCGAGAAAATGCCACCTGCCGCCCCCCACAACCAGCCCTCGGGGGAATCACCTCCCAAGAAAGCACGGGTCGAGAACCAACTGACCCCCACAGCAACAGCACTGCAGCGCATTTCCAGCAAAACACAGCAACGACTAGCCTCTGCCGGGGGACATACCTATATCTCATACTACGACATTCAGTTTGACATCGACATCGTCGTTACATGGCTAAATGGCTGCATGCACACAGTGGCGACCGGGGGAGCCTCGGCTACATCCTCCAGCGCCGGGCCTTTGCATGAGACGGGGGCAATCCTCGGCAACCTTGGGCGCGCTTTGCAGGGCATCCAGACAAACAACCACAACGGTGAGTAATGGATGACCTTTGCAGACGTCATGGCATACCTTCAAGCTGTCGAGAGGGGGAATCCGGTGGGTCACCCCGCAGACGTTGTGGCGGCCAGCAGGGGGATCCTGTCCTTTAAGCTGGCTCGTGAACGTTGCTGCCGCCGCGCCCGCGGCATGGTGCTAGAACTCCAGAGTCTGCGAGAGCAACTCCACGAGTGGCCGGGGGAAGAACTCAAAACAACACTCTTGAGGCCGTGGAAGAGGAACTACAACGGGGAATACCACCAGCCCCGGTTCCCGCTCGGCTACACGATTCGGGCGAAGGAGAAGCAGATGCCTCTAAAGCTCGGGGGAGCACGACTGAGGGGGACGCATGGTGGCTACATGAGCGCCATCATGGTTTAGGAAATGCTCCCGGAAGTGACCTCCGCAGCCCCACCGAGGACATCGTGAGTCACGAGAGTCTTGCCTCCCAGCGTCGGCGGCGAATGCTCGGGGCTTTTTTCAACCGACACGGCCCCATGTAATAACCTTCTTGATAGGGGGACCCTCACAGGTGTGTAATATCCCGCTTCGCCTTCCTTCAGATGTTTGCAATGAGAGTTAGGGCCGTGAGTTCAGCGGGGGATCCCAAATGTTCGGCCTACGGTGTTACCTCAAGCGATGCTGTGTTATAGTTCTGTTTTGTGTCTGTACTTGCTGAAGTAGACCGATGCAACCAAGCAAGCTACAATTTGGGCTGTGATGTCTCATCGCTGACACAAAGGGGAACCCCCACACGTACTGTTTTGCCCCTAGCTTACCATGTCTCCTAAGCCCTGCCATGTTTGCTGAACCCAGTGATGAGGTGCGTGTATGCTAGTTGAACTACCCGAACCTCAAGAGTGTGACGCACAGAACCCCAGCCAGCTTCTTGGTTTACTGTGATAATGTTTCAACATCACACTCAGTTCTGCTTTCGCTTACATCGGGGGAACCGGCAACATATTGAATACCTTTACTTGACTTCGTCATGGATACCTTCCAGTTTCTTCCTCTCTTTTGCACAACGACCGGTCCGATGTCCTATGCTGCAGAGAAATCCTGTAAAGAGAATGGAGCCGACCTTTTGCTGACTTTCCACACATGTCTGCCGTAGGGATGTAATGACTGCTGTGCACTTGTTTTGTCGCAACCAGCAACAGCTTGTGGAGCTCGGCGGCATTTTTCTGTAGTGCACTGAGAAGCGGGGGAATGCCACCGAACCATGGCTAGCCTCATCATGTACTATAGTTTCTTACTTTCTCTGTGGCATATCGTCATTGTTTCAGACGAAACAGCTGGCCTTATGATTCGTGGCCCACCGCATACTGACCTTTACAGTACTCATACCTCCGGGGAATGACTCATGGTTGATATGGTGTGTTCTTTCGTCATACGTTCTTCTTTTACATTCGTGTGCGTACTGGTGGCTATCCCGGGGGAAGATATAATTCGTTCAACTGCAATAGGAACGGTTGCGCAAGTCAGTGCCTTCCTCGATTGCCAATATATCTGGTTGTCATTCTAGGCTGTCATTCTAATGTGGTTATCTTCATAAAATGTGATATATCGGGGAATCCCAAACTGCCTCTGCATGTTTCTATGAGAGTTTACGGACATGCCGGTAAGTTATCGCAATCTTTATGTCTGTAGCCTAGCAATGTCCTACACTCGTCCTTCACTCCCCTTTTCCCGATAACATATCGGGTGGGCATGATGCCCGGGGGCTTTGACCAGCCCTCATGCCCGGGAGGGAGAGAGAGTGAGAGAGGGGAAGGGAGTTGTTCCTAGCTTACAAGTTTCCGGCAGCATGTATGGTGTGGCAACTTCCGTCCTTGTGCAGTCTAGCTTCCTCAGACGTGATGGTTATGACATCCTGGTCCTGTTAGGCCCATGAGTGCTGTGTCATTGGTTCTGCAAAATACGGGGGAAACTAGATATTGTGCAAACCTGAACTGACACATCGTGTGAGTCATGTTTGTAGAGTAGCTGGAGTGCATACGTTCCAGGGAAGTCCCCATGAAAAACAGCTAGCATGATGCTCTGAATTGTAACTGGCTGTTGATTTGTAATGCGCTTCGGAAGCGGGGGACATTGATTCTCCAGGTATACTTCGGGCTTCCTTTGTATGCATTCTTATCTTGATTGACTGAGCTGGGGAATCAGAGCCTTTGAACGAATGTCTCCGAAAATGTACGTACACCCTTTGTCCGACATCGAACTCTTTATGGCTTTAGCTTGTGGGTGTACTACATTCGCTACTCACTCCTCCTATCCCGATAAATACTATCGCGTGGGCTTGAAGCCCGGAGAGAGAGAGAGAGAGAGAGAGAGGGAGGGAGGGAGGGAGGGAGGGAGAGAGAGAGAGAGAGACGGAACACGCCATGGACACACTACTTGTAGTTGCGATGTGGTTCATTTCACTGCACATGTATTGCCAGCTTCGGCTTGCACCAGGAAGCTACGTCCCGTGAAACAGCCGGAAATCTGTCGATCTTCGTTTCGCTGGTTGCTCTGATATGCCGAGGAACGGCAGCAGAAGAAGTTTGGAGGCATGGATATCGAGGCTTGGGTGCAGGGCTCGCTCGAAGCGTGCAGGCAAGTCTTGCATGCCGTTTACAGTGTGCAGCTTTGCGGATGTACATCTCTGCTAAAGCGTCACAGCTGCTCTACGCCTCAACCTACACAATTCCGACAACACCCAAATGCCATGGGGCTCGCACCCTCGCACTTTCGTGCTCTCGAGCAACACCTGACCGCGGCTGCAATGTTTTGTCAACTCCAAGCCCTCGACCACTACGGCCCAAAGGGGCCCAAAGCCTTTGACCTCTGATCCCAAAGTTCGACAGGATTTGCTACTAGCACGCGGCATCTCTTTCCACAAAAGCCGCTGGGATGAGGGCCAATGGTCGCAACCTGAGATTGACTAAAGCCTGCGATGAGCGTAGGGTTTAGAACCGTGGGTTTTGCAGGGTTTGGCATCTTATTGGTACACATGATGATCAATAAGTAACTCTGGTGTTGCTATTGTGCAATGGTCTGCATTGTGCTTTATACTATCCGTCGTTTTTCAAAGGCTGCTGTCGTCCCGAGTTGAGTACCGTAGCGCATGCTCCAGTCTCTGCCCGCGCAGCTTCCATGACCTTCCTGCATACGCAAGCATGCAGACGGCAAGTCTGCAATTGGCCTTGGATGCTGTGCAGCTTGCAGGGCTTTGTCGGCTTGCATAGATAGATATCAAGATCCGCACAGCGAGGGCACACTTGTTCCTTCTATGCATCTGCCCTTGTTACAACTGTCAGGGTTCTCGCCCCACAGCCAGGCTTTCCTTGAACGACTTCGACAACACCGAGTATGATATCCGAACGCCAGAGCAGTGGATCGACATGGGGAAGCAGGCCAGCGCATGCTCAGCTGGTTTGAGCTCCTTGGGGTATCGACTGCTGGCTTGCCTTTCAGAGGTGGGAAGTCGCGCTTGAGTCTGATAGAAGCAGCAGAAGCCGATGGAAGCCAGCCGCCTGCTTGCTAGCCTCAAGCTTTGCCCTCCCTGCAATGCAGAAGGTTACAAGTGGTGGCCCTGCTTTCTAACAGTGTCTGCCGGACGGCTTTGACAAAAGCCCAAGCAGGGCTCCCAAGCACAAAAAGCTCGAAGCTCCTGTCGATTGCATGAGCCTTATAAGGCATGGTAGGCAGATGCCAGGCAGATGGCCTTGCTCTTCCAGTCTTGGCCACGGGGCTCCGCTTGGGTCCGGATCGTACTGGCAGCTGGCAGGCGCCGAAGCCTAACAAGAGTGAGAAGGTTCATCATAAGGTAAGTATAGTGCAATGACGCTGATTTTCGGGCATACTTACGGGATTGGAAGATTGATTCGTCGCCATTGTCATAGAAACAATCGCGATCGTGCCGGTGGTGCTACTGGTCAACCTTTACTCTACATTGCTAGAGGGAAATGGCGAAAGGATTGCAGCAGTTTGGCGCCTGGCAGAAGCTTGTTGTCGAGAACGAGGGTTAGATGGATCCGGCTACGGTCTACTGTTGTCGCAACAGGCTTGCGTAGCGATTGGCCATGACGGCTGGGGCAACTCGTGCCATTCTCAGTTCTCAGCTTGCTTGCATGAGGGCCATCGTACCCTGGTAGGATTTCTCGGCTATGTGTCGGTGCAAGAGTTTTGCGAACGACATGCCTTGCCGATCATCTTCAAACATTTGCACAAGACGAAGTCAGTGCCGCCAACCTGGCGGTGTGTCGTGCTGACGGCAGACTCATTGTAGTGCGCATGGCCTTTTTCGCTCAGGCTAGTTCGATGGCTGGACATGACCGGCGAAGTCGAAGAGGAGTCAGAACCAGTGCCGGATCCTCATTTGTTTGCTTTGCATGGCCTTCTGGATGCCACCGCCAGCACCACCACCGCCACCACCAACGCTGCCCTGAATGCGCGAAGCTGTTTGGATATACCCACCCGGCACCACATGTTCACAATGACTACTTTGCCCCGGCCTACCAACTAGCAGCATCGGCAGGGCGTTCACACTGTCACTTCCGGGGCATCTGTCACGATGCACCTCGGGCCATGCGACCTCGCAATGCAACCTCGCACGCAGCGAGCTGACCCGCAACATCAATTTCTAGCTCAAGTGTGGGTTGGCCGCCGCAGGGCGGTTACCATCGAAAAAGGCCCCATCATGCACCAGTCCAGCATAGTCTAGCTATGATTCAGACTCGGATGAGTGGCACCAGTTCCAACTTCGAGAGGTTATGCACAACGTCGTCTGAGTCGACACAGGATGCAGCAAAGAAGCTCGCTGGCACTATACATCCGCAGGTTTTTGACCCGACTGCAGATCCTCTACAACGGCGAGGCGGGTCTGCACAAAGGGCTCCTAGGCTGCTTGTCCAGCAAGCAAGGCATGCGGTCCTCTGCATTTAAGTTTTAAGGCTCTGCACTGTGGCTGCGCTGCCCCCCCCCCCGCCCCTTCTCTTTAGAGCGTCTTTCTCATTGGACATACGAGGCAGGCCCTACATACCCATAGCACGAGGAACGCAGAGGCGTGGATCCTGGCAGGATCCGGAGCACCACGCCGATCGCATATACTTTGCGTTCGACTCTTTGCTCGAGCCTCGAGTCAGCCCTGCTTCATGCTTACTTGGCTTACCTCCCGCGTAGAACCCACTGCCGAAACTGATCACTGCGCATGTCTACACTGGATGACAGACTTCAGCGACCTGTGTGCACCTGACTTTGTGCAATCTGCAAGAGACTCGGCATACTCGCGCTGGTCTCTGATGATGCCCTCCTCCTGCGTTGCTTGTAAGCCGCAGTTCGGTGTCTTGTCGTGCTGCCTCTCGCGGTGCATGCTGCAGACATGTTCGATGTCAACCTCTCGACCCGAGGGCTTGCGTTGTCGCCGCGTGTTCAAACCAAATAAGCTGAGGCCACCAAGCCCTAAGCTTTGGACTTGGATCTGAAAGCCTTCACCCCGCAAGCCCAGGCGCCGTGCCCAGTCACGGGCGCAGCTGAATTTCTTTATTGACAATATGCCCACAGATGACATCCAGTCCAAGCCCTGGTCTTGTCTGCCCGGCTTGGGGAGTTGTGGCTTCAAACCTGAGGGCATCTAACAAGTAGGAGCTACAGCTAGCACTTCAGACTTGAAAGGTTTTCTCAGGGCTGAGGGTTCCGTACATGGGGGTTCAGAGAGGTCAGGGGTTTCATGAGGCTCAAACAAGAAAGCCAAGAAGAGACGGGCCTAAAGAATCAGAAGGGCATTGCTCAGTCAGTTGATTCTACTGCAGGGATGTCTATGGGCTGTAATTTTGAGGGGAGCATCTGCAAAATACATTTGACAGCATCTACACTCACAGTAACTAAGGAAAGCAGGTGCGCTGTGCATCAACCAACTCCATGTCTTCTAAACCCCAAACTCTATACTGGACATCGCTTATTTTCTGTCGAAGTTGAAGAAGTCATCACATCGAATCTTGTCTGTATTCATTTGTTTTTGTGCAGTCATGGTGAACAGGAATGTACTATATGGCACAAAGGTTCGTAGAAGAGTCGATAGATTTGCGCGTGATAGTCGGGAGAGATGAACTTGTGCTCGTGAGTTCTACGTTTTCGGAAAGCTCCCCGCATGTAAAAAATGTGAAACAAACAAACATACTTACTTACACACAGGCAGACAGACACACCTACAGACATGCATATATGTATGTATGCATGCACATGCACATGTGTATGATCTGCATATACAAATGCTCTGTGTGTCTTCCCTCTCTCCCCTCCCCTTCCCCTCGGCTCCCTCGCTGCCTTCCTCCCTCCCTCGCGGTCTCCTTCTCTCTCTCTCTCTTTCTTTCTTTGTCAGTCTGCTGCATCCTCCCGGCTTTCCGCGGTTTCATAGCAACAACCCCTGGTCCCGAAAGCCCGGCTAAGGTGCTTAGATGCAGACCAAGTCTCTCGAGCCTCGGGCTTGGCTGAAGGACGTGTTTGGGTTGAGCATGTCGGTTTTTTGTGCTTCGGGGTTCTGGCGTGCCAGCTCCTGCAGGCACTGGTCTTGAACCGGCGAATTCGAACGCGTTCCACATTGTGGCACTGTAACACTGAAGGCCGAATACAAAGAGCATCAGACATGCACAACTACAGACCTCCAATACGGCGAGTGCAAGGCAATACGGAAAGCCCGGAGGTTTTGGAAGTTCCTGGCTGCAAGGTCCTGGAGCTTGCTCGGAACTCCCCTGGGCTCCGGGAAAACAGCCTGATGCCCAGAAAGGTCAATCATATTGCAGTGCACAGGACTATACCTTATGTTCCAATTTACTGGTATGAACATGGATATAAAGTCAAGCTACGATTCATGGGCCGCACAAGGTGCAACTTCAGCTCCAAGATGTGAGATCACAGTAGCGGTGCAGCCTGATGCGGTGGTTGAACATGCAGCGATCGTCTCATCGCAACCTACAGGCTGCATCAGTTGGTGGGTGGTGGGCTTTTGTCATGATTGTTGCTGTTGCAACTTCCCACACTGCCTCTTGAGTTGTGATATAGAACTGCTGCAAACACGAATCTGTCCGTGAATGATGAGTGTGTTCAAGGTTGGACGGCACCTTTCAGCCAAGAGTTGATTTTGGATGTGCTTGCGGCTCGCTTGGGGTTAATTCGTCTTGACAAAATCCGGTATGCTGCTTGTGAGGCTTGGAGGCAGCCGCAAATGCGCTGGTGAAGGAAGCGAACCTTGACTTTGCGCGGACGCCTCGCTGGCAGCCATTTCGTGTGCGCATGCGAGTGGCGGAAGAAAAAACTACGCTAAGTCCAAACCTTGTTCCATAATAGAGTGTACGACTTCTGTGATGCAAGGAAAAAACTACTGAGCTAACCAATTCACGCACATGTGTTGGCACCATCCCCGTTCTTGAGTGCATCAGGGTCACAGATGAGTTTTACGCCATGGAAATGTTGTTCCACCATCTGTTAGCGAGGGTTGGTGGTTTCTTGCTTCGCTGCTTGCCGTTCAAGGACGTATAGGCCAGGTGAGCAGGTTTGAGACTGACGAGCTGATCCACTCGAGTTTGCATTTGCAGTCACGCGTCATGCCAGCTCCCATACCCCTCGGTGTTTGCTGGTTGTGACTGTGGCCAGGATGAACAAGATCATCTTCATCAACAACGAGGCCCGCAGGGCCCCAACGGCCACAAGGGCACCAAGTCCCCAAGCCTCGGAGACTCGAGCCGAGACCACTGGGCTGAAGTTGTGTACCGGGAAGGAGGGATTCTTCAACTCGGGGCTTCGGATAGGACCGGGTAGGATTGCGTGGAGCCGCGACAGAGCACACAGTCTGCCGGAGTCTGCATGGGACAATCTGCAGAATCATGGGGCAGATATGCATGTGGCAGGTACAGAAAGAGGAGGGGCACAATGCAGCGTGCTCGGCGAGGGTAGCAGCTGCATATATGCAGGGTAGGATACAGATGAAAGCTGCAAATCGGACACTGTTGACGATCTACCGCTACCCAACGACGACCCTGCTTCAGCACTCGATCGGTTCTCAAATTGCACATGCCGAGCCCGCCTGTTGGCAACTGAGGAGTCCAGAGGAGTCAGCCGTTTCCTCGATGCTTCTGCAGACTTGTTCACTCTTTCAGGAGGTCGTAGTGTTTTCTGCTCATGTGTGGCCATGCTATCAGGGGTCACTTTTGCAGTTTTATGAGCAGGATGAGCTATTTCTGGAACGAAAACTTGGGAAATGTTCGGAGGCGCACCACCAACAACAGCAAGAATTTCAACGACAACAGCAACAACAACAGCAACTCCTCCTCCTCCACCACCACCACTACTACTACTACTACTACCTCTGCTACTGTTGCTGCCGCTGCTACTGCCACTACTGCTACTGCTGCGTTTTTTTGCTGCTACTACTACTACTACTGCTACTACTACTTCTACTACTACTACTGCTACTCCAAATACTACTGCTCACTCCTACTACTACTACTACTACTACTACTACTACTACCACCGCCACCACCACCGCGACGACTACTACTGCTACCACTGCATACTACTGCTGTTGATGTTGCTGTTGCTGTTGCTGTTCTTGTTGTTGCTGCTGCTGCTGCTACGAATATGAATTTGTTTTCTTCTACAAAGCATTCTAATACTATTCCTAGTACTAATACTACTACTAACTTACTAGTACTAATACTGATACTAACACCAATACAGCTACTGCTACGAATGTCACCCCGGCTGTTCAAGGTCCTGCACTGTTCGGATTCGTCAGCGCCGAGGAGCTGGAGGATGATGAAAGTCCCTTTGATAGGCAGCAGCTTGGCGTGCTGCTGCTATTCTTGCCAACTATCGTCCGTAGCAAAGTAATTTCGGTTTCAACATCCAAGTGTGTCATCTGCGACAGGCCGGTCCCCATGTACTCCTTGTGGCCGGTGCCGGAATACAGCTTCACGGACCTCTTCTCCGCCTTCTGTCCGATCCCTCGAGCTTAATGCAGCCGCAGATGTGGACTCTGTTCCTTTGTCATGCTGCCGCGCTCCACAAGACCTCGAAACCCCAAGCCTTCGAACGGTCAATCTGCGGCTGCTCTCGCTGAGGCTTCGCCTCTCTGCTAATCAAGCCGGAGGTGGTGAGTACCCATGCTCCAACCTCAGGTTTTGATGATCCCTGCAGAGCAGACCCTTAGGCCTTTGGCTCGAAGGGCCGCTACAAGAACCCAAGGATGCTGGCCCCAGACCTCACAGCATTCTCCAGTCTAGGAGCCTCAACGCCAAGTAACCATAGCCATAGCCATAAGAAAAGGTCCAACTAACGCCAAAAACACATTCGAAACGTGTAGTCCCGTGTCTTGAGCGACTGACTGCGGGCCCTGAGCTTGACTCCGGGCGCGCAGGACCTTCTATTTCTTATGGGCACCTGGCTATGATAGCACTACAAATCTCGACAATCAGGAATACGAAATTGCAATAGTTCTCAATGTGATAGTTTTTCTATCTGGTCGGAACCCGGGTAAGTCACGCATGAGGGCCAGGATATGTAGATCTGCTGCAGGTGGCTCTGGCGGAGGAGAGCTTGTGGCTGCTGCCTGGCCGCAGATCTTGAATTTCGGGGGCGGGTCGGTACATTGATGTGACTCCAGGCTTCAATCATCGCCCCCCCCTCCCCCATGCTGCAAGCCATCCCGTCCTGGGTCGAAGAGGGCCTTGCTCAAGATTCAATATCTAGACATGCATACAGCCATACAGCCTGCATGCGTGCACACGCAACAGATGTATAATGTATACTCTGATATCAAGGCTCGTGCATGTGCGGATATCACCGTCTTGCTGAATCGTCAGAAGTAAGTACCAGCCTGTAGCTGCTGAAGATGTTTGAACTCGTTGTAGTTCGAGCTGCGAAGAGATGGTGCGCAGGCTGTCCCAGACCATCTACAATCTGAAATACACGGAGGCCCGTGTTCCAGTCTGATTTGCGACTTGCGATACTTCATGTCCGGAGTCGGACTTGGAATACATGAGGCTCCAGTCAAGTTTTAGATCAAGCTGTTCCAGAATTCCGTTCCTTAGGTTCCACTGAACACCAAGGGCGGCAAAGAGTCCATCAGCGAGACCGCTAAACCGGCGCGAAACATCCAAAGCAAGGTCACCAGACGTTTCACATCCTGTGCTGAGCGGTAGGCACTCCGCCTTGACTACTTCACACAGCTGCAGAAGACTGTGATCACGTCCACGCCGGGACCACGACGTGGGAGTGGACCTATCGGCATGGTGTCCGATGAATCATGTATGATATCTGCGGTCCATGCTCCGTGCAGAGCATAGACGGCTGCAGGGAATGGAAGCATGATTTGTAAATGTGTTCACGGTTATCGCGAAGTTTGCAGAACATGAATATGCCCGAGCCTAGGTCGGAGCGTGTGAAGGAGAAGTGGGCCAAGCGGGCATGTTGGACAGTAGATAAATTAAAGATCTGGCTTGGTTCAGCAGGCATTTCAGGAGAGTGTTTGAAGAAGCATGGCTGAGCTTGACTGTCTACCATGAAAAACGGACCACTGATGCAAGCGCACCTGCTGATCTTCAGTCTCGTGTCTTCTTGAATGTACTCGAGAATCTTAGCCCTGTTGCGATGGCATTAGAATTCAAGTCCTCACCAGGCCGCAACCCAGAGACTCTCCACAGCCAGGTGAACAAGTTGCAGAAGATCATGCTGCAGCATTTCACAAATGTCACTGGCACAGACGGCGCTGATCGAGCAAACTCGTACTGCAGTACTGGCGGTCGTAGAAGTACCAGCAGTAGCAGTAGTAGCAGAAGTAGTGGTAGCGTAGTCGTCGTCCTGGTCGACGCTGTGGCAGCGGCAGCAGCAATTGTATGTCACCGTGCTGTCTAAGGTTGGGAAGGGATGGTTCTCCATCCACGAGACAAACCCTGACACCTACCGCCAGGCACACAAACTTCGGGGTTGTGTCCACCCAGTGTTGTCGGACGGCATGGTACTGGAAGGGGTTAGGAGGTACAAACTTGAAAGTAGTTGTTCACGTTTTGCGGCCACTTTGGGTCCAATTTTCGGGCCCAAAACGGAACCCGAAATAGGGTCTTCCCTAAGATCAAGCAGACCCAGTTTCGAGGCCAATTTCTGGCCCCAAAATGGGGGCCAAGCAAAGCTGAACAACTGCGCGAACCCCGGAAGACACGAAGTGTTATGTGACGTGACGACCGCTGTCGACATGATGTGTGGCTGACTGCCTCTTGTAAACAACCAAAATCACCGTTGCGTGGCCATACATTTGCCTGACAGGGCAAGATGCGGAAGCTGCTGTCTGTCATCCGCTTCGTGATGCAGGCTGCGGGCCATAGGATTGGAAGTACAGCTCAAGCCGATGCGGAGCAATTTCCGAACTTCCCGGCAGAACGAGAAGTTCACAGTTCCGGGGATGGGGGTCTGCTGGTCTAAAGAGTTAAATCTGGATGCCTGCATGCTGTTTAGAAGTTCAGGAATTCTTGCATGTGCACGTGTCCGTACGGGGTTTCTCAAGCAGTTCTACGGATGTTTCAGCCGGCTGTCCAGAAGCCCATGCCTCTGAGGACACGCTGCGATACTTTGCCTTGGACTCCGTCGGTCACTACTGTGAGGGCCTGGAAAGGCACCTGATTGCTGCCTTGCAGCGGGAGCGGACAGGTTATTCCTGCAGGCCTTGTGACGGGGGGATCTGGTTGTGCCTGCATTCCTGGCAGGTATTGCCCGGCCAGTGTAGATGTGCAACTGGGCCGCAAAAGCAAGCATTTCCAAGTCTATAGAGATAACTCCGAATCACATGTGGGACTGCTGACCCTATCCGACTACCATCGATGGTCTCATGCTGGAGAGACATTAACACAGCATGTCGTGTGTGAACTTGATGTTCGAAACACTACTCCGGAGCCTGTCCGAATCCTCGATGGAACCCGCGAACCAACAAGCACTAAACACGGAGAAGCCCCCAACCTCCCCAACCTCCATGCGGCAGAGGAAGACTGGCAAGATCTGGGGCCGTGTAACCTACTCGAATCATATCGAAGCCTGATGCCTGCAATTTGGTCATCATCCTGTTGATCGTGATTCTGGATTTTGTACTACCGTTATGCACACTGCCGGGAGTGTACACACGTTTTCAAGGAAGGTGCCCACGTTTGTCACGATTGGGGAAGAAAGGAGAAAGAAGTTCAATGTCCAAGGCCCTTCTGCAATGACTCTTCAGCGCAAGATCCGTCAATAGAGCACCACTGAATGCATGAAGCCGAAGAACAAGCTGCAGCCCTCCACGTTTACCCCAGATCGTGCACTGAGGCAAGATCTTCTGCATGTGGAGTCCACCTTCGACCCACTCGATCCAGAGGCCGACAAAGCAGCCCCCCGCCTTTTCCACAAGGCTGGCGCAAGGGTCCGAGGATTCGGAGGAGGTGAGGCTTTCAGGACATTTTAGGGATATGCGTCTTGGTTGGGTGTGTGTGGAGCTTTCCATTGCACCCACTTCACTTGAGAAGCTGATGGAGACTCGGTCTTCCCTAGACCAACCCCCGTAACTGCAAGGAACCCTCAACTAATTACGGCTGCCAATCCAAAGGCGGCCTGCTCCTACATGGAGGCGCAGAAGCACGTGCGAGCTCACACAGGTGCTTCGCACAGCATGGTGTGTCGCATGCTCTCCCTGATCTTTGTCACGAAAGCTCCTCGTGAAGGACCTCACAGAGTGAGCTTGGGTTATCAGGGGGGGTGCCGGGGGGGGGGAGGGTTGGGCCCGAATTGGTGGGTTTTTCCGGCTATCCCCCATCTGGAGCTAGGCAAAACGCTGTTGCCAAATGGCCCAGATTTCGGCCCTTTTGGGTAAGTGGCTTTTTGGACGTCCAAAGAAAAAAGAGGCCTCCTCTGATGCTGCTGATGCTGGCCTGGGCGTGTCGGCTGATGCTGCTGATGCTGGTCGTATGCTGCTGATGCTGGTTGTATCGTGGCCACGCTGTGCGTGCGTCTCTAGCATTCTTGCTCTAGGCGTGCTGCAACATGTCTGTCTGTCTATGTTTGGCGAAAAGTTGGTATGTTGGGTCAAAACCTGCTTCACCTGTCGCGGTCTTTGTCTGGCAAGGAGTTAATATGTTGGATCCAAACTGCTCTTATTGACAGCAACTTTCTGTCTGCTGCAATGCGGGCTTGCTCCTGCAGCTTTGTTACCATGGCAGCATCAGTGAGAAGCAAGCTGAAACTTGGCATTTCTGGTCGCCAGCCCTGCCCCTGCTAGAGCTTTCGTCCCAGCCCATGGCTCTCAAGTTCCTGACTCTCTAGCGCTTGCTGGAGTGGGGGATCTAGGTCTCAGCTTCCGAAATCTGCGGTTTGCATGCCACTGCAATCGAACTTCTTGCTTGCACGGGTTATGTCAGCAATGTGAGGGGAGTCTTGCTGGCTTTGCACTAGACCGTCAAAGATGTCACCCCTGCCCAACTCGTTCTGGATCCCATCACCATTCACCACACCTCCGTCCACGCACTTTCGTCTGAAAGCCCAAATCCGGACGTGTCATGCAAGGTGCCAGCGCCAGCGTCTCAGCCCCCGTGCCGCCAGCGGCTGGCAGCACGGCGGCCCCTCCAGGCCACATGAAAATGATTGTTTCCCGAGATCTGGTGCTCCTGTTGTGTGCACTGCGTGAGCTCGCTCTCCCGTCGTTTGGCTGTGTGCGCGCGTGTGCATTCATGTGTTGATTTGGTCCCTTCCCAGGGCCCAAGTAGCCCAGGATGCCAGCACACCGTGTTGGGAAGGCCCGACCCGACGAATTCCCACCATGTAGTTCGAAACCTCAGAAGCCACGACCACAAAGGACAGTTATCGTCGAGTCATAAACAGGGCAGCAACACGTACAACTATGGCAGAGGGAATGTTGTTGCTCATAGTAGACAGTCAGTAAGCAAGACTACTTTGATCTTGATTACAGTTGAATGTGCTGCCCCGTAGGCATAGCCTTACTCTGCAAGCCGCAATGATATCAATACGTAGCAGTACTACCTACCGGTAGCCACTGGCAGCAAGATTGTTGCAGGTACCACACTCATACTGCCAATGGTTCTAGCAGCAGCGGGGTTGTACATGCTGATGAGTTCGATGTGACAGTACACCCAATCGTAACCCTGACAGGAGCAGAGTCCACTATCGACCAAATTGAGGGCATCAGCCGTGAGCCCTTGCCTCGTCAGGTATTGTAGAACATATACCAGGTGAAACATGGGTGCAGTGTCTGAGTCAATCTATTACAGCAGTAAAGGGCAGAGCCTTTCTTGGGTCCCTGTCAGAGTTGTCAGGCAGTTTGACATAATCTTCCGGAGTTTGATGATGAACAGGCGTTTGTTCGTTGCGTGAAGGGTTGACATTTACAGGCTGCATGCTGCAAGCCTGTCTCTGGGAATGAGACATAGGACAATCAGAGGGTCGAGGTGATACAGTTTGAGTTGAACCATTTGGTCTGATAAGGTGTCCCGGGCAACCAACCTGGTAACTTCTGATCGAATGCTGTCTGATTGTGCGAGTTCTGATTTGAAGCGGAGTTTTAACCGTGGACCAGGCATGACTACTGAATATGCTTTTCAGATGTATCTTCCGAGGTTGTTTGCAGTCACGCTGTTTTTGAATGAAGTTGCCCGTATGTCAAAACATGGGGCTGCTGAAAGCCATCGTTGCTGTTACTGGATGGAGACATGTAGCAAGCAGATCCAGGCGGGCAGCTCTGACAAGTTCAAGGAGCTTCTCTCCCGACTAGGTTGACTTCACTTCATATAAATTTGCAGTCGTGGTAACGGTTAGTCTGCAGACAACTGCTATGACGGCGACTGGTGTTGTGTTCTCCATACAGTAGGTGTTAGTGGGTGTTCTCTCTGAAGCAGAGCTCTTCTTCAGCCTCCAGCCCACACTCGGAGGCCGAGCCAGGGGCTTTTCATCCTGGAGCTGAAGCACAGTCCGGCCCCAAGGGAGGACTCCCTCTTTCTGCAAGTTCTGAGGAGAGGTCGGGGCTTCGCAGTGTCAGCTGACCCCATCAGAACCCGAGTCTACAAGCTGTCATAAGCAGTGTTTCTTGCAGTGAGCACAGTGAGAGGAAGCCCACCAACTTTGAGAGAGTGGGAGAGGACAGTGACAGCTACACGTGTATCGATTTGTGACAAGAGGCTCAGACCCTGGCAGCTGGCAACATTAGCGCCCAGCTGGCTCATCATAGCTGCCACTAGAGAAGTCTCAGGCTTAGCTCCCAACCCGGAGACGACCCCAGTCTCTGAACCTTAAACCACAAAATCCCCCACGCCCCGCACAGCAGTCACAACTAGTCACAACCCTAATCATGGCCCACCCCCAGCCACCGCAATGACCCGAAATTCTGTTTGCCCCCCGCCAACCCGATGAGCCATTCGTCGAAGTCCCAGTGCCTTGGTGCTGAATGCTGCGTTTGCTGGGCCTCACTGGCGAGGCACGGTCGAAAAGCGATTCAATATCAGGATTTTCCCACGGGCGTCCCGCCGTAGTCAGGAGCTTCTAAGCTGCGTGGGGCTGTGTTTTGCAAACAGCGAGAAATGTGCTACCACCACATCATCGTTTTTGCCGTTTGCTTCTGAAACACTATAGACTTTTAACCGTGCAGGAGCTGGTCTCTCTGGGCCCGGAGGATTTAGACCGCTTGGGCAACACCGTGAAGTCGGTGAAGCGCCCTGGGCCGCATCAAGGGCCCGTTGTTTTTTGGTCATGCAGGGTTTTCGGCTTCTAGGTCGGGGTTGGAAGCTGAAGAGATCGTGGGATGGGGGTTACGGGTCTTTCAGTCGATCTTGAGCTCACTCCAGGCTTCCCCGTAACATATGGGGGGGCGCAGAGCGCCGGGGCAAGGGATCCCCCTTGCCTCCACCCTTCCGAAAGAAAGAGAGAGAGAGAGAGAGGGAGAGAGACAGAGAGAGTGGAGCACCACCGACCTGTTTCCAACGGCGTAACGGGGAAGGCCAAGAAGTCCCCAGTCGACTTTATGTAACTCTTTACTGTCGCAGCTTTTCACGGGGTGCTTCAAACCAATTCATGCGTGTGTCAACGTATAGCCAGAAGATACTCACTTCACATGTATGTTATGTATTTCCGTTTCTCATGTTAGCCATTTGATGGATCCTGGTGTAGCCTCACAAAAGCCCCAACAAACAAGGGGGCTTTTCGCACACCCCCCAAGCCCAGAGGAAGCACAGAGGAGAGAGCGGGATAGCAGAGAGAGAGAGAGAGAGCTAGCTCAGACGGGCGTCTCCAACCGGGCTCGCCCTCAAGTCTGGTGAAAGCATGACATATACATGTACATGTACATATATTTTTATTAAATATGAATATATGCATATACATATTGCGACAGATTGAGAGACTCGCCGCCGTGGCGCGAGCATCAGTGACACGGCATACAGAAATTGTCTGGTCTTTTTTTTCAGGCTGTCAATCTCTGCCATCTTGTCTGAAATCTCACCAATCCCGTGTGACCTCGCACACCAAAGGTCAGTAACTTGAAGCCCTGGCAATACACTTGATATGATCCCAGACTCTATCAAGCATATTTCATGGCTGGATGCACGTCCGACCTCCATTAGCAGCATTTTAATGTCCTTGCAGTTTCCGGCAGGCAGCATCTGCACGCCCTGACGGGATATCCTCGATTCAGACTCCAGCTGACATGCGATGGCCGCATCTTCCGGAACGACGAGGTCTTTGCCTCCGCGGATTTGCCCGCCTTTCGGACTTTCAACAGCTCTGGATGATAGCCTTCGGGATGAAAGTCTTGGTAAGATTGGAAGTAGAGGCCCTATACAACAACAGCACCGAAAAGATGAACAGAAACAGCCAACAGAACTCGCCGTTTTTGTGTTGCTAATCGTTCATCGTTTCAAGAGCACTACCATAGCGATAGGCCTTCAGGTTGGCGATGCGACTTGCTTCGAAGTTCCCCTTCAGGGGCCATGTACTGCTGCGGCTAAAACTCGGGCCTTATGATGATGTGGTGGTAAAGTAACCTCGTAAGGCCAAGATAGACTGTGATTCTGTATAGCACAGTGAACCTTTATAAAAATATTCAATATATATATATATAATATCTGTATATATCGGATGAGATAATACTCATGTATGTAGATCGTCGTTTTTGGCCTGAGGCCGAGCTGACCTGCGTGAAACTGGGCTTTGCCTCGGAAAAGAGCGGAAAGGTGTTGCTGCTGGCTGCACGGACAGGAAACGCCTCTGCAGTGGAAACGCTCCTGCACAGGCCCATAGACCCGAATGCAGTCACAGATGAGCTGCGCCATACTCCTCTACATCTTGCCTGCAAGGGAGGCCACCTCGAAGTGGTGAGCCTGTTACTGGAGGCAGCGGGGGACACGGAGAAGTGTGAGTGCAAGGGGAACACGGCGTTACACGAGGCTTGTGTCCTCAGGGACGTGGAGGTGGCACGGCTGTTGCTTCAGGCACGTGCTGCGGTCAACAAGCGCGGTCTCTTCGGAAACACGCCTTTGCACTTGGCCTGCCAAGCAAAGCATCCTGACATGGCGAGTTTGCTGCTCGAGTTCCGGGCCGACAAGGCTGCCAGACATCATCATCTCTCACTCTTTTTCTGGTGCAGGGGCTTCACCACGGCCAAGAAGATTATGATTTTCCTATCTTCCATAAGAGCATTACTGTATGCAGTTTCTGTTTTTGGCCGCAACTCTGCAGGACGTCGTGAACTGCCACAACGACACGCCACTGCATGAGGCCTGTGCAGCTGGGCACACGGAGGTGGCGCGAGCCTTGATTGAGGCCCGTGCCGCCATTGACGTCGCCGGGAGGCGCCGGCTGATACGCCTTGACATGGCACAGACCCAGTCTCGTGTGTCAGCAAATGGTTTGAACAGCACTGGTACAAGCACACACACACAGAGACACGCGCACACACACACATGCACACACACACACACACACACGCATGCAGACATTTGATCTCCCTCGCTCCATTTCTCTCTCGGTATGAAGTTATATGTTCATATTTGTATGCATATACATATGCAAATATACATATAGATATGTATATAGAGTGTGTTTATATGTATATGTATATACATACATATATATATATATACACATACACATGTATATGTATATGTAAATGTAAATGTACAAACACATCTAAACGCACATGCTCTAGATACGTAGTTATATATACACACACACAGAGTATCTGACCATGTATTCATGTGTGCTTACCAAGGCAAGGTATCACACATGCATACATACATGCATACATACATGCTTACATGCATACCTTCGTACATACATGAACACCTTGCTTGCTTGCCTGCATGCGTGCATTCGTGCGTGCATGCGTGCATGCACATTCATACATGTATGGAGGCATTCATGCCATGAGCAACTGAGTGGGTGTGGCTAGCTAATTACAACTAGTCCAGTCCAGCACCATTCATCAACTGGTCGAATCTACTCTATCCTAATCTATATCGTATCCTAATATCTAATCGAGACTAACCTGGTCTCTAATCTATATCGTATCCTAATCTAATCGAGACTAACCTAGTCTAACCGAACGTAGTCTGGCCCGAGTCAAATCTAACCTCTAGTCTCTCTATCGCTATACATACATATATATATAGATCCATCTAGGTGCCTTTCGTTCGTTCATGCTTGCCTACAACAGATACTGATTGACAGCGGACTGTCCGTGGACGCCGTCGCCCCGTGGCAGGTTTGGTTTTACACCGCTGCTGGCGGCCTGCATCTCCCCACAAGAGCAGACAGGGGATGATGAATCGTACAATATATGTACACGTTAAAAATAGCTTGTCAGACTGTTTCTTTGAAGCCTGGCTTTTGCCATTCGCATCAACGCACTATGTGGTACAAGTAACAACTTACTTCATGTGGTTGATCGCCTCATGTCCCCTAAGATCGCCCCATGTCCCCTAAATCGGGACCTAAGCCGTCGAGCCCGGCTTTAATTGTTTTCGCATGAAGTTTGACAAAATGTAAAATATACAGTCAGGGTGTCAAAGTACCATCCTACAGGCCAGCGAAGACAAGTGTATGAAGTCGCCCAGGTAAGCACGGCCGTCGTGAAGCAGCCCGGCTCCTCCTGGATGCTGGCGCAGATAAGGACAGCGTCTCGTGAGTAGGCAGCGAGGTTTAGAAGTATGTAGTACGTGCGTGGAGTTTCGGATGCCGGCAGGGGCCTTGTGAGAATATCTGGATTGAGGGACTACAGGGGGACCGTCATTTCCCAAGGCAGCTCTGTTGGTGCGATTTCTGCCTGGTGCGGCAGAAAATGCTCAATTCAAGCACCTCTTACTGCAGGTAATAGGCTTGGTCCATTATAGACGTTCCCCGAGTCCGTGGCATTACCTGGCACCATTCGGAGTCGCTGATTACCAGAGTAAGAAGTACCCGACGTCACAATGCTCGGACCCGATGGCGCAGGACCGTCTGACGGCGGAAAACACGCCGTTGATTCACGCCTGTTCCGCTGGGCTGGTCGAGGAGAGCAGAGTTCTTTGCTCGTCGTCGCTCTGACATGAGCCGGAACTGCGGCTGTGGCCATTAGGATCAAGCTAGGGATCCGCGTCGAAGGTGTCTCCTTGGAATAGCTTGAAGCTGCATTATCAGGACTGAACCTGTAAATCCTGGCTTCGGCCGCTTCGATACAGAAGCCATCACAAGTGCACCGAAAGGATGACCAAGTCGCTGCACATGTGCAATGGAAACTTGCATGCCGGCTGTGTGCAGTGGATTGCTCGGCCAGTCCGCATCGTCCACAGCAACCGTTGCAGTCGGAAAGGATGAAAGAGTGTCAGCGTCTGTGCGAGACCCCAATTGCCACTGGAGGAGGCACGGCTGCTCATCAAAGCCAGAGCGGAGGTCAACAAGGCCGGCCGCTTTGGCTACACACCTTTGAGCTTTGGGCTGCAAGGAGCTCGTTCTGCGAGGGCGCAGACACCTTCAGTGTCGAGCAGGTATAGTCGGAGTCATGTGAGCTACAGCAAAGCCGCATCAAAGTTGTGCCACTGCTCCATGTGCTGCTGAGTTCTGGCGTGAATAGCAAGCTGGCTGCTGCTGAGGTACCTGGCTTGGAAGAGCCGCCACCCGGCGCTGGCGCAGCTTCTGATCGACGCCGGCGCAGACCTGGATCTGGCGCTGATGCAGATGCACGTCGGCTACGCCCGTGCACCGGGCCGTGAGCAGCGCAAGACCGGGTCTCCGCAAGGAGTGTGATCATAGTCGCTATAGCCATAGCCCTGCTATGTCCTACCTTTGGCAATCTCCAAGACGAATGCTCAATGAAGCCTCAAGATGTCCTCGAATCCGATGCTGCTGTTTGTAGAGACCTCCGGCTCTAGGTTCTAGACTCGAACTCATTTGCTAGTTTGCGGATGATCGCAGCGTCCAGAAAATATGTGGCCGCTGGGCCTTGAATTTTCTAGTTGCTGCCGTTTTCATCAAACAACCTGCGTGATAAGTGCAAGAAACCTGTTAAATGGATGGCCAAGTAGCCTGGGCGCTTTGGAGTCATCCGTGTCTGCAGGGCTGTTTGGTTGTTGCTGCCAAGAGACGAGAGCATACCAAGCATGGCCGAGGCGACGACAAGCAAAATTTCGTTTACTCATCAGATGGCATGCAGGCAGGATGTGCTTCCGGCTGTATCGGTGCCCAGGATCTCTAGGCCGAAAGCAGGAAAAGCACAGTTGCTTGCCTGCGTACATCCACTGTTGATTTCGCGAACTGAATGCATTGCAAGAGATCTTCACTGCACTGATCTCTTGGTCAGGTCATCGACGTGTGCAAGAAGGTCCTGGAGCAAGGGCTAGCATCTCAGCAGGGCATGTGTGTGTAGAAGGAGTCAGTCAGTCAGTCTGTCTGTCTGTCTGTCTGTCTGTCTATGTATGTATATATGTATGAATGAATGGCTATGCATGCAACAATGCGTGCATACCTGCGTAACTACTGACTTACTTGCATACATATATCCATACATGGACGCACAAACATGCATCTCTGCAAAATATTGTGTGTGTACATGCCTATATGTATGTTTACGTATATGTCTACGTGTATGTCTATGTAGATAGATATAGGTATAGCGTGCGTACGGATTAGTTGCTTTAACTGCTTTACCTTTGTGCCTGGATTAATTGTGGCCTTGACTGCAGGATGTGCCTGTTGCCCTAAGTGCCTTGACAAGGCTTCAAAGCCTGGCAGATGTTCCGCAGCTGGATGCATTGGTCTGGCCCTTGCGGGGCTTAGGGGTGTAATTCAAGTCCGACCAATCGCCCCGGACATCCTCACTCGAAGTTGCCACAAGCACAAGATTCTGAGCTTCTTCGTTGTGAGAAGCTCGTGGCGAATGGCATTCTTCAGTCAGGTGGTGCCACAGCTCTTCCGCACGGTGGTCCACAAGCAGGCTTGATCCACGCAGCGAAGCTTCATGAATTCCTTCAAACGCCTTTTAAGTTGCATTGCAGAGCTCTGCACGCTGATGATCACTAATGTAGTGCACACCCACCTGAAACACATTGGAAAAGGTTTCGCTGCCGCGGCAGGTGCTCAGTACCGTGGATGCCACTGAACCATGGGTCTGCATCTGAGCCCATGCGATGCAGTTTTGGGAGAGACGATTTCAGCATTTTGCGGGCCACGCTTGGCTTCCAGGTTCGGGCATGAGTCCAAATCAACAACCTCGGCACTTCTGCGCGAAATCCCTCCATTATAACTTTTCCATAGTTCTGCACACGACCGTACCGACCCAACTCCGAAAATTGCAGCCCCACCCACTCCACCCACCAAACAATTCTAAACTGTCACGCCCGAAGCTCTGCCCCAAACGCCAGTCATAACTTACCCCCTACTGTCGACCGTATATGACAACAGCAGCCCTATTCTAATACGAAGCCTCGATCCTAGAATCCCTTCGCCACCTTAGCCTAAACTCTTCTGCTGCATCCTCGGTCCGAAGGTCATGCAGAGACGGGATGTCCTGGTGGGGAAGCTGGAACGGACCTTGCCGGCTCTCTCTGAGCTGGGAATCTCAGGATTCAAGGGTGGGGGCCGGGGAGTAGGGTTTGAGGAGTTAGGGTGGACACTCTTACACTGTGGGCTTGCGTCGATTTTCCAACCTCAACCGTGCAAGTCACTACTCTCCTCAAATCTAGTGTCGTGTAGAATTACAGCGCAGCATGGTAGCACTGGCGTCGTCCGTCCCCATGTGGGACTTTGGGAAGAATGGTCTCAGCGCAGTCCAACGTTTGTGGCCAAGTTATGAACTGCTTTTGTGTGCAACCGTCACTGTTACCGTACTTCCGACTGTCTGCTTGAACCGCAGCCACGGCGCTTTGCAACGTTCGACCGGTAATGCGCAGACATCCGCAGCTGTCAACCTCAGAGCCTCTTGCAGGTTCCTGCAGCTTTTTGAGCCTTACGAAAGTTTGCTTCGCCCAGGCCTCAGCAGTCTTTGACAGCATGAAGGGTCGATCACTTTGTGGTCCATCTGCCCAAGGACTGGACCCTGCCGAGTACGCAGCAATCCCAGCTGAAGTGCATGCAAGACTCGGCCTGCTTGTGGATCGTTGTTTCTGACAGCGTCATGACATCCCGCGATGGTTTCAAGTGGGTTGGCGGCTGTTAGCAAAATCCTGTTTTGAGTGCACACTTCCAGGTCAAGGAGAAGTCTGCAGCAGAGATTTCCACAGACGAGCACGGGCCTCGCTCGGTTGCTTGGTATCAGCAGCGTTGCCGTCAATGTCGACTCGCTCCTTTTTCGATGCGCAGCAGCCGCCGTTCGAGCGATCTTCATTCCTACTTCCCCGGCATACATATATAACTACATGAAATCGAGAATCCTGCGTCATCTTGCCGACAAGTGCGTCGATTTTGTTACACCGTGGGGGCGGACGAGAGTCACTGCCGAAGCTGTTCCCTTTTGATTCTAGTCGCTGCACACGTCTACTTACGAAGCTCCAATTCCTTCCACCTTGCCTCTGCCCGCGCTTTCGGCTTTGCTCCAGGGCCAAGCAGTTCATTCTGGAGCACATGGACGAAGAGCTCTGAGCCCAGAGAGGGTCGGTGAAGATCCGACTCGGGTATCGGGTGCCAATGCGTGTATAGCCTGCCTGCCATGGACTCCTACATGCATGAGCAGATCACAAGAGCTATAGAGATTGGAGTTTTTTGCGTGGGGCTTCGATCATGAGTGCTGAACTCAACAACCTCCAGAGTCTTTCCGTGACCGGGACCTTAGCTGAGGCAGAAGGTGTTGGATGCCATCCCCGACACCACGGCAACTGAGCTGCACGATGCTGAAAGCCACGGTTTACTGCGCCCAAGCTTCTCAGCTACTCACAACCATGGAAGGTACCATTTACGTTTGCCGGCATGCTTCGACTGTATGCAGATACGTATCTTTGCATGTGTACATATATATATATATATAGATGTTGTCAGTGTGTAAGGATGTGTGGGTGTTGGTGCTGCATGTGCATCAAGTCAGATCTAATAGCGCGTACATCGTTGCTGTTGTGGTTTGCAAGTGTCAGCTTCTTGGTTGGTCGCTCTGTCTCTCCCTCTCTCTCTCTCTACACCTTTGCTGTTCATGTCAACCGAGATCTGTGCTCTTCCGAGGTGGTGGGGCTCTTCGAGATCCACTGCTCTGAGATCCGAAAGGTCTTGGCCCAGACCTCAGAGGATCTGTTGCAGATGGCTTGCGGCATAAGCTTTTTGGAGTGACTGTTAGAAGAGCCGTGTGGCTGCGCCTGGAACTCTTCATGAGCACCAGCCTGTCAGGCGAGTCGTCATCGAAAGATCGTGGAGCTGTTGGCGGCAGCCTTGGGCAAGTGGTATTACCCTCTCGGCATCCCCAGAAATCGCAAGCCCGCAGTCTCACAGCCTTTCCAAGAAGTAATCCCATATTCATGGTCGGGGCGTGCCTGCCGCAGGAAGAGATGCTGCTGAACCGTTTCCGGGACAGTGCTCAAGAAGTCGCGGTCGCTCGGGCATGTCTGAAAACTCGCCGCGCCATGGAGCAGAGAAGACCCAAATAGTGTGAAATGTAGCAAGACCCCCAACACTAAACGTGAACATGCCAGGACTTGTTCCAGGGTATCTTCGCCCAGCTGCGCAAGGCATCGGCATCTTCATGCCACGGTCCAACAGCGCAGATGCCTGCCGGCCGAGCTGGAGTCAGAAGCTTTGCTTGTAACAGGCAGTAACAGGTGATTACCCTTGTTGTTAGATGTCAGGCGCCGAAGAACATCGAGCAGTCCACCGAGCTTCGCGAGTTCATGAGTTCGGTGCTTACAAGACCCAGTAGTCAGCTCGACAAGCAGAATGTCCCCTTGCAGCAACGGAGCCTGTCGAGCACAGGTGGAGTTCCCGGCGAGGTCTCCAAGCACGGGCCTTGATCTCCTTGAAGCTGATACTTGAAGTTTACTTGGCCGGCTGCTAAATCCTTGCACGGATTGTACCTTGCACACTGTCCCTCTGAATCTTCTTGGATAGCCTTGCTGGTAGCTACGTACACGTTTTGCAGTTTTTACAGTGCATGCACGACGATCTTAGCCAGTGTCCTTGCTGGAGCTTCTAGCAGCTGCTCAGGGCTGCTCCAGACATCAACAAGTGCATTCAGATCTACACCGTCTTCGGCCTAGTTTGCGGAGTTGAGCCTACCAGAAGACATTTCACCTGTTTCTGTCACGTATTACTGCACCCAGGTCTTGGAGGGCTTTGCCGTGAAGCTCACGAATGCACTCACCTCAGTCGCGCGAAGGGTTGTCGTTGATGTAGGTTCCATGCAGTCGCCTCACATGCAGCCGATTTACACGTGCACACTAATACGTTGATCCGAAGACTACTGCGGCCTCTCGAGCCATTGGGTTGGCGCGGGCGTGTTCCCATTGTCGCGGGTCAACTGCAGGATGATGCTTACCAGCGCTGGCGAGTCTTCGGTTGCCCAAAGCAGACTTTTGACCTCATGGGGCAGGTGCCCTCTACTGGTCGAGCATTAGCCCTGCACTTTGCTGCGAGCGTGATCATGTACAAGCTGCATCAGCCTTCTGGCCAACAGGTGGAACACGAGCTGGTCAAAGCCGAAAAGGGCTACCTGAAGGAGATGCAGCAGGCCGGATTGAACAAGAACTGCTGCAGCCGCACGGCTTCCGACCGCAAAGCCTTGACAGATCCCCGAAGGGAGACTTCCATTTCTCTTCCAATGCTGTGTTAGATGGCAAACATCGCACTGTTAAGGAGCAGTCTGACTTCGATGAGAACCTGGTTGATCTGGCAGGGCACTGAGTTATCGCTTGTGAGTAGTAGACGAGTCGGCCCGACACATGTGCGGGGTTGTCTCCGGGGCAACATGTAGCGCCAATTCGCTTCATCACCCAGATGTAAGGAACCCGAAGCTGCTATTTCTGGCGGAGCTGTAGTACGTGTAGTGTAAGTCAACGAATCATGTCAGAATCATGATGGATGTCACACCACACTTGGTACATGGTAAGGCCGGCATTGTGGACACTTTCGCGCAGTACTCCAACCTGGCCAACATCAAGGCGTGACTGAGAACGCCGCATGCCGCATCGTCTAGGTTGCGCAAGTCTGGCAAAGTGAGCATATACATATACAATCATACATATATATGTATATGTATATGTATGTGTATATGTATATGTATATGTATATGTATGTATATATATATGTGGGTTGAACCTTTACGCTCTATTTGACAACCGCCTCCTGCCCAGCGTGAATATGAAGAACTCTTCAAAGAACTCTTCTACAAACCTTACAGGAACCTTGACAACGANTATGTGGGTTGAACCTTTACGCTCTATTTGACAACCGCCTCCTGCCCAGCGTGAATATGAAGAACTCTTCAAAGAACTCTTCTACAAACCTTACAGGAACCTTGACAACGAACCCTTAACACAACCAGCCCTTCAAACGAAACCTCCCCGTGGAACATATTTCAGTACCATCTTTTGGGCATTCTATACGGTATTCTCAGAGGTATATATGGTTGTGCGCTGTGCGTTCTCGGCCCCCC
>BGNK01001143.1:151930-166833 GCA_003297005.1 Symbiodinium sp. clade A Y106 | reverse complement strand
ATCGGCCTTGCTGATTTCAATTATTTCAATTATTTAAATTATCTTTCCTTTAGAGTAGAAGAAATAGGGCGTCAAATAGACCCTAGAGGGATCTCTCTCATATATATATATATATATATATATGTAATATGTGCGCACACACCTACACTCACACAAACCCGAATCCCGACCTTCACCTTAAACCCAGTCACCAAACCCCTAAACCCTAAACTCCCAAACCCGAAAAGCCTAGATTCCGAAGAGCCTCAAGGCCAGAGGTTGTACCCGAAAACCCCCAAACCCACCTGAGTCCGACCTTCTGAAAGTCGTGAAGGTCGGACGCAACAATGCAAGGTAGTGGATTTCGGGTTTAGGGTATGTATACATATCTCTATGACTCCTTTATGAAACCCTGGAAAACAAGCCCTTATGAAGTCTCTAAGCAGACCCATGTAGAGCCCTTATGAAGCCCTCGAGCAACCTGCAACCCTAAACCCCCAAACCTTAAACCCCTAAACCCCTAAACCCTAAACACCCTACCCTAAACACCCTAAACCCCTAAAGCCTACACCCCTAAACACCCTAAACCCTAAACCCTAAACGGGCCCTGAACCCAAACTCCGCCCGCCCCAGAAGCAGAGCAGCATTCGCCTCCAAGGGGTTCGCAACCTCCAGCTGGAAGGAGTAGCTGGTCCCTGGTATACTTGGAGGTCATTTTGGGTAGTTAC
The DNA here is from genome assembly GCA_003297005.1 of Symbiodinium sp. clade A Y106. Classification (NCBI taxonomy): domain Eukaryota; class Dinophyceae; order Suessiales; family Symbiodiniaceae; genus Symbiodinium; species Symbiodinium sp. clade A. The sequence goes on along the minus strand of BGNK01001143.1, from coordinate 166,126 downwards.
AAGGGTTCCTTTAAGGGTCCCTTCAAAGGGATCTATAGGGATTCTAGAAAGATATAGGGTTTAGGGCTTACTTGGAGGTCAATGGGTAGTTATCAGTGGGGGTATAAGTCCCCTAGTATGGGTTATAACTATAGATACCCTACTTATAACCCCACTTGTAACTACCCTGCAACCTCCACGTAGGGGACCGTAGCAAGAGCAAAGGTTCTATAGTGGTTCCGCTTGGGGTTCAATTTTTAGGGTAGAGACCACTACTACTATGCGGATTTAGTACAAGCGCTTTCAAGATCAGATGAGGGCTTGAGGGCATTTTCTGTTATGGACCGTACAGGGGCTTTACGGCAATATTTTTACTATGTATCCCGACCCCTATGACGAGGAGGTTAAGGGGTGTTTAGGATGGTTTAGGTTTAGGCTCAGCGTCTCAGGGTTTGCGGAACTTGTTGATCATGCTTTTGCAGGGTTTCACACGGGTTGAAAAGGGCTTTCACAGGGTGTTAGGTCTTTGTCAGTCTCTCCACGGGCGAATCTGGTCTCCGGCTGTAGGGGCTTACTGTTTCAGATTGAACGTTTCGGGTCTTACAGGATGAAACCCTCCTGGTTCAGCACCACCGGTTGACGGAGGAGTAATATAGGGACCTTAATAGTTAGAATAGGGTTTGGAGGTACATTATACTATACTTATAATAAAGACCCCCAAAATAGTCTAGGTAATCATAAAGGCTTCTATAGTAAGTTCAGCGGGCTGCTTGATATGATTTATATAGGGTACTTGGAGGTTCATGGGTAGTTACAAGTGGGGTTCTAAGTCCCCTAATATGGGTTATAATTATAGTTACCCTACTTATAACTCCACTTATAACTGCCCATGAACCTCCAAGTACGGCACTTGCAGGAGACTCGGGCTCTCTGGGTCACCGGTCAGGTCTCAACTTTGGGCCCACAGACCCCAGGGTTTAGGGTTTAGGGTTGACAGAGGGCTTTCAGTAGTGCAGCACATGTGAAGTCATCAAGCCCTCCTGCTACATACTCTAGGGGCCATAAGAACTACCAAGACTATTTTGCGGGCTCCTTATTATAACCATAGTATGATATATCTCAAAACCCCTGTCTAATTCTTAAGGCCCCTGTATTGCCTCCCAAGTGACATCATGTTGGTATCCTTTTCTTGTGGGGCTCTACCTGCCTGGCGACGCGGTGCGAAACCCAAATGTTCCAGAAGAGCTGACATCCGTTGAGCCAGAACATGCGATAGCGGAGCGGCACGAACCGGTAGTTCACTGCCTGGTATATGGGTACCACGGTCAGGGCATTGAAATACAAGCGCGGAAAGTCAGAGAAGAGCTTTGACTGCACTTCTTCCCGTAGCTGCTGAACCGAACCACCTGCAGCTTCAAAGACTCCCAGCGTCTTCAAGGAAGCTGTTGCCGTCATGTTGCAGGCAAGGTATACAGGCGCGATCGTGCAGCTCTCTAGCAGAAGCTTCTGATACCAAAGCCGCCGCCCGGGGAAGATTCGCTCGATTATCCTTACTACCCCGATAAGCCACCGAAATAAAAGGTTAAACTTTCCGATTCCTACTAAACTATAAGAACCCAAAAAGCTTAAAGGTTAGGTATTGGGGATCTGACCCAGAGGGTCCCACATACACTACCATTATGGAATTAGGTCCCCAAAACCACAATAGGGATGGCATTTTTGGGGCCTAATTCCATAGTTAGGGTATATGGACCCTCTGGGTAATATTACCCAGAAACCCATTCCTGGCGACAGAAAGTTAAAGGTTAGGTATTGGGGATCTAAGTATCTGGTACCACACGTGGAACATTGGCGCCATTACCAGTCCGCCGACGAAGGCGTAACGCAGAGCCCGGGCCAATGAGTAGTCAGATGTCAATTCCTGCGATCTTAGGGCTAAGGGTTTAGGGTTTAGGGTTTAGGGCCAAGTACGTATTTATAACTTGCCTTAATCGGGATCCAAGGCGAACAGCCCAGCAAAGAGCATGGATTCCTCAAAAGTGGGACTTAAACACTGTTTCTTGACAGAAACCAAGATTCATAGATGTCGCGTCCAGCCTGTATCCCAGTGTCACGGTTGGATGCTCCTTTCGAACACCGCTCTGCCAACTGAGCCGCACTGTCTGCCAGGAAAAAGGTGCCCGAGGACACGGCAACACTGACCGCGAAAGCGGCCGACATCTGCTGTACCACTTGCTACGAAACGAAAGGATTCGAAATCGATGGCGTGGGAGCTTCGTGAATGCGGGCTTCTCGACAGATAATGGTACACGTCGCTTCTGGCCTGAATCCTTGACACTTGTCTCCCGGAATTCTCTCAATCTAAATTCTTTGCCGCTCCACCTTCTTGTTAAAACCAATACTAAGATCAAGCAGATGTACTGTTCTTCATGGTTTCGGCGTGTCTGCTGTTCATTCTAAAGATTCTAAACTTTCCTTGTAGAACACCGTTGTGAGCTCGACCTGCTAGGCAAGAAGACCGCATGTGATGCGGTGCTCTGAAGCCAAAACAGCTGGCTCGATTTGATACAGGCGCTCCTAAACCCCAAACCCCCAAAGGGACTTGAACGACTCCGGTACTGCTTCCTTACACTGCAGTATATGATTCCTGCTCAGGGGCTCGTGTGTTGAGGAATTGGGTCATTTCCGGTGATCGTCGTGCTGGACAAGGAGGAAGACATCAGGAAGCTGCTCAAGTAGCAAACCTGGCGACTCTAGTCGCGAAGGTCAAACCCAGATGTGGCAAAGACGCCACACTTGGATCCTTGTTATCATCTGTATTTCAGTCGTCGCAGCTATATAATTTGCTAACGCAGGGAAGCTTATTGACACTGCGTTCAGATAGAAAGTAAGCGATGAACAAGCACCACAAGGAACACAAGTACACTGATACTGGCAGGAGTCGCAGCAACGGTACCGAACATATTCACAACAACCATCAACCAGAAGATGGCGGCACACCCCTCATCATCGTCAGCATCAACATCATCAACCTTTGCCGTGCCTCACCGTGTGAGTCAACAACCAACCAATACGAAGGAGATGGGTATGCATAGGCAAGAGGCATAACCTTACACCTTACTGCAGCTGCAGCAGAAATACTAGCAGCAGTGGCAGTAGCAGTAACAGCAGCAATGCTAGGAGCAGTAGAAGTAGCAGCGGCAGCAGCAGCGGCAGGAGGAGGAAGAGGACGAGGAGGAGGAGTAGCAGCAGCATCAGTAGTATTAGCAGCAGCGTAGCGAGACAAACAATCATACCCCCGACCTTGTCGACACCATCACAACATCAAAAGATCGAAACCGGCTTAGGGCACGGATGTTGAAGCCCGAAGATGCTAAATTGTTGGGTTTCGGGTTTCAGGGCCCGCTATTTCTCCAAACCGTTCAAGGCTCAAAGCTCTAAGTTGCGAGCCCCGAAGCCCTTAATACCCTTATAGCACCCCGGATAGCCCTGTACTTGGAGGCCCTTTTGACTTAGTAAGTAGGGTTAGTAAGGTGGGTTATGGGGGATTATAATAGGGTTTCTAGGGGATACTAAGTAGACTTACTAAGTCAAAAGGGCCTCCAAGTAATACCCTTATAGCACCCCGGATAGCCCTGTATAGCATCCCTGGCCTGCTTGCAGCCGCTCGGTGGTCAAACGAAGCTCCCCAGCCTCTGAAAGACCGATCTTCTTGGGTACCCAGAGACTCCAACATCCCTTAAGTAGGGAATATACCTTAAATTATAGTAGGATCCCTAATATGATTTATTGTATATTCCTTAATTAAGGGATATTGGAGTCTGGGTAAGGTTAAGGCCTAAAGTAAACCCTTTCAGGGTACTGTGGCTTGCCTCCCTCCAGTATGCTTATCTAGTAGTGGCATTCCGCGGGATGATCTGACGTACCAGACAGACATGTGTATATATGTGCATACACACGCGCACACAAACAGAAACAACTGGGCAGTAGTCTGGTATAGTACTGGTTTCAGTACGGCATGACATCCTGTAAGAGTTGCTCGGAATCCTACTGTTGATGGACAAAATCCTGCATTACCCATTATAAGGAATATACCATAATTCCCATAGTTTAGGGTCCTTAGGGTCATGCAGGATTTTGTCCATCAGCAGTAACACCCTAAACGCTGACCACTAAACCCCTAAACCCCAACCCCTAAACCCTAAACCATGGAAGGCGTACTTCCAGCCAAAGGTCTCCCTGCAAAACCCCTTTGAATGGTTTGAAAGATAGGACGGGGGTTGCTTCTACAAGAGCTATACTGGTGACATATAACAACTTTGCTGGTTAGAATGGTTATGTAACAGATCATCACTTCAAATGAAGGTAAACTTGTAAGGCTTCGGGTCTTAGGGTTTGGGGCTTCGGGTGGCTTGGGATTCATTGGGGCTCAGGGTATTGGGTTTGAGGGCTTAGGGCTTCGGGTTCACGGCTTTTCGGCTGCAAGATGCTGGGTGGTGTAGGGTTTGGAATGCGACTTCGCCCTAACCCTAAGCTCTATACCCTATAAGCCCTAAGCCCACTTGGGATTCGGGCTCAAAAGGTGCTAAGCCATCCTAACCTGCTCCTGCAACTGCCCTCATTGAACCCTGAACCCTGAAACTTAAAGTTACTAGACCATCTAAGCAAGCACCATGTACCTGGGTAACCCTCGATCAAAGTGGTGACGTCCCCGATTTGGGGCTTCTTGCCCTTTTTTTCGTTTTTGTCTTGCCCAGCAGAAGCCCGACTCCAAGATGTGTCGCGTGTAATGGGAGTTTCCGAAAATAGGGGAACCTAATATAGTACCCTCAATAGTAGGATCCTTGTTGTAAGGACCCCAAAATAAGGTACCCCCAATTTTCGGAAACTCCCTAATAGAGAGGTCTGAACCTCTTTTGAAAAAGCCGTTTCTTTGTTCAGGCTCCCTCTATCAGAAAATGCATCCCCCTAAGCCTCGGTGTTGCAGAGAACCTGCCCAATCGTAAGTCTTCTTTCTTTAGCTAAGCTTCAATACAGAAGCGCCCTAAAACAGGCTACTGCCTCTTTCCGCAAAAACCCTAAAGCCCTTTCAAGGAACCCTAAAGCCTAAAGCCCTTTAAAGGAACCCTAAAGCCGTTTACAGGAACCCTAAACCCCTTTAAAGGAACCCTAAACCCACCCTACACCCCTTTAAAGGAACCCTCAAGCCCTTTAAAGGAACCCTAAAGCCCTTTAAAGAAACGCATCCGGCCAGAGCATGATTATGAGAAGTTGTTTTGAGATGGTACTCATGAGCATGTCTTCGTAGCTGAGCGGATACACTTTACACTTTTTGGGCTTTTGGGGGCTTATGAACTCAGCAACCAAGTGTCTGTCTGAGTAGTTGTCCATTGCATGTGTGACGATGTAAAGTGCTCGGAATAAACCACGTTTATGTTCAATTCACACGCCACGAACCTCTCAACCCAAAACCCAAAAACCCCAAAACATAAGCCCTAAACCCTACACCCTCGCCCACAACCCTAAACCCTAAACCCTAACCCAAGCCAAANCCCCCCCTTCCCTGCGCGTCGCCTGCGGATCGCAGGTGGCCATGAGGACAACGAGCCCAGAAGACGGATCTGGGCTCTGTTTGTTTCATGTCTAATTAGGGAGTTTCCGAAAATAGGGGGTACCTTATTTTGGGGTCCTTGTAATAAGGATCCTACTATTTAGGTCACTATATTAGGGTCCCCTATTTTCGGAAACTTTAATTAGGGTTCAGGATTTCCTGAATTGTTGAGGGCCAAGGGTTACTATTCGAACAGGTTCCCTGCCTGGTTTAGGGTTTTGGAGTTTAGGGTTACTATTCGAATTAAATTCGGTTCCCTTTTAGAGTGGTGATATCGGTGCGTACATGAACACAAACACGGTGCGGCTCACTTTAGCGCTTGGGGGTGTAGGGTTTAAGTGTCGGGGTTTTACATGGGCCGTTAGCGTTCAGTTCTCAACTAACCAGGCCACCATCTCAGATGCCCAGATATACTCAAGCTGAATGATCCAGGGACATCCTCCAAACTGGCACCCTTTCTACACCTTTCATGTTTGTGGGAATCTGCCCTGTTTATGAGACCGAGAATGCACACTGTGCTTGAGTAGCACGTTGGGTTCATCGTATAACAAAGATGAAGAATAGCTCCTAAGGAGCACCAAGCTATTGAGTGTAACTCCAAGTCCTGCGCTCCCCGATCCGATCCCTTGCAAAGATGCTACGGGCAAAAGATGCAGCACCCTCCCTGCCTCAAACACCGACTAACCCCCGACCCTGAACCCTCAAGCTAGACCCATAAACCCTGCCTCAACCAAAAACCTTAACACCCAAACGCCCCTGTCCCCCGTGCGGCCATGGGGCACACAGAGCAACGAACCTCTCCGCTTCAAAGGCTTCGGGGGCGAAATTTTCAATCGGAGCCTTCATCTACAAATCCAAAGGGCTTTCTATGGGTTACTCAAGTTCCTTGATCTTTCCAGTTACTGAAGGTATAGTAGAAGCCAGAAAGTTGGAACATGGCTTTAGGAGGATTAGTGCTAGAATCCTTTATACTTTACCTTAAGGGCACGAGGATAATCATGTTCCAACTTTCTGGCTTTTGCTGTATAATATACAGTGAATTTCAGAAAGTTGGAAGATAGATTTAGGAGGATTCATGCTGGGATTGCCTATACTCTACCTTAAGGGCATGAGGCTATTGATGCTCCAACTTTCTGGCTTTTGCTGTATAATATACAGTGAATTTCCGAAAGTTGGAAGATAGATTTAGGAGGATTCATGCTGGGATTGCCTATACTTTACCTTAAGGGCATGAGGCTAATGANCCGAAAGTTGGAAGATAGATTTAGGAGGATTCATGCTGGGATTGCCTATACTTTACCTTAAGGGCATGAGGCTAATGATGTTCCAACTTTCTGGCTTTTGCTGTATAATATACAGTGAAATTCAGAAAGTTGGAACATAGATTTAGGAGGATTCTTGCTGGGATTGCCTATACTTTACCTTAAGGGCATGAGGCTAATGATGTTCCAACTTTCTGGCTTTTGCTGTATAATATACAGTGAATTTCAGAAAGTTGGAAGATAGATTTAGGAGGATNGATTCATGCTGGGATTGCCTATACTTTACCTTAAGGGCATGAGGCTAATGATGTTCCAACTTTCTGGCTTTTGCTGTATAATATACAGTGAATTTCCGAAAGTTGGAAGATAGATTTAGAGGATTCATGCTGGGATTGCCTATACTTTACCTTAAGGGCATGAGGCTAATGATGTTCCAACTTTCTGGCTTTTGCTGTATAATATACAGTGAATTTCAGAAAGTTGGAAGATAGATTNCAACTTTCTGGCTTTTGCTGTATAATATACAGTGAATTTCCGAAAGTTGGAAGATAGATTTAGGAGGATTCATGCTGGGATTGCCTATACTTTACCTTAAGGGCATGAGGCTAATGATGCTCCAACTTTCTGGCTTTTGCTGTATAATATACAGTGAATTTCAGAAAGTTGGAAGATAGATTTAGGAGGATTCATGCTGGGATTGCCTATACTTTACCTTAAGGGCATGAGGCTAATGANAGATAGATTTAGGAGGATTCATGCTGGGATTGCCTATACTTTACCTTAAGGGCATGAGGCTAATGATGTTCCAACTTTCTGGCTTTTGCTGTATAATATACAGTGAATTTCAGAAAGTTTTTGGGCATGAGGATATTGATGTTCCAACTTTCTGGATTCTACTATAGGGGTTCAGGGTTCGGGGTTCAGGTCTTACGGATGTTTAGTGGTTTAGGGTTCTGACAGTCTCAAACAGAGGCATACAGGCCTGTCAGAAAGCTGGACCGGGAACTTAGATGGGTTTGAACAAGCAGGCATAGATGTACGACTGGGCAACCGTAAAACCTAAACCATTACCCTTGGAATCCTTAAAGGCATCCTTAAGGCAAGCTCTTCATATAACCCATACAGGAACCTTGAAAGGGACAGCGAAATCTCAAGATAGGCTCAGACCGAACCCCAAACCGTGAAATCTGAACCCTACACACTGAACCCCGAACCCAAACCCTATATAACCCCCCGAAACCCTAAAGCCCCGAAATCCTGAATTCGGAAATTTACTTCCCCAATGAGCCGCAGAAACGACAGGTTAAACTTTCAAATTACTACGTACTACATTACAAGACCCCAAAGGTTCTGAAAGTTTAAAGGTTGGGTATTGGAGAACTAAGGAAACCCTGGCACCTCCGGCTCTCCCGTATGCGTGGCGGTGGTGGTCGTGGCCGTGGTGGTGGCGTTCTCGTCCGCCGGCAGGGAGCTTCCTGCTGGATTTGGGTTTAGGGCAATAACTCGGGTTTAGGGTTTTAGGGTTTCGGGTTGTGAATCCTGCACAGGAAGTCCACGTGGACATGTTCATCCCGATTGCTCTCTGGCCCAAAGGACCAGAGGTGGGAGGGCTGAGGCGTTAGGGTACGCATGGTCGCTTGAGTGCTGGCAAAAGGGCGTGGCGCCTTTCCGCTGGGCGTGTGGGACACGTCATTCTCTTTTCTGCAGACGGGGTCTGCTTTATCTTCTTCTTTTGACTTCAGCGTTCCGATTGGGAATCGTATCAGCTGTTGAGGTTTCATCTACCAGTGGAACTCTTTAGGGAGTTCACACGGGTTAAATTTTGGGTTTAGGGTTTAGGGTTTCGGGTTAAATTACGGTTTAGGTTCAGGGATTTAAGCTTTTCGGGCTTAGGCTTGAAGGGTTTTAGGGCAGAGGCTTGCCTTGAGTACTACACCCTACTAAAACCGAGGATAGTGGCACGAAGACCTGAGCAAAGCCCGCTCAGATCTTCGGGCTTTGCTTTGAGCTCTTTGAGGATTCTAGGGGTTTAGGGGTTTAAAAGTTTAAGGTTTAGGGAGTTTATAGGGGATGAAGGAGTTTGGGCTTGGAGGGATCAAGGCTTTGGGGGGCTCTAGGGGTTGAGGTTTAAAGTTGCGGGGCCTTCGGATATGGGTGGTTGTCAAAATTAGGGTCCCTTTTTGGCGCCGTACTATATTAGCGACCCAAAAAGGGACCATAATTTTGACAACCACCCATATGGGGGTGCAGGCTTTTAGGGCTTGGGGGCGTAGAGCTCCAGTGGTGAAGGGGTTTAGGCCAACTTGAAAATGACTTTGCTCATCTTAGGTCCCACCTCCACCCACAGCAAGCTACCTTTTCTGAGGAATTACATAAGGGAATCATCAGGGGACCTAACATGCCCCAAAAAGTAGGTTGCATCGGGTCCACGCAAACCTGACCGTAAACCCCAACACCTCAAATCCTAACACCTAAAACCCTAGAACCCTGAACCCCTTCAAATAAATTCATCGAAGCCCTCAACAAAAGTCCAGAGTCCAGACCGTTCTGCGCAAACGCAAGAAACGTCCGAAGCCCCAATGATGAAATGCCCTAAACCCAACCACCCCAAAGCCCTTGACCCAAACGGCTTAGGGTTTAGGGATTGGGGTTTAGGGATTAGGGCTTAAGGTTTTTTTTAGGGTTTAGGGATCAGGATTAGGGTTAGGAGTTTAGGGATTAGGCACACCAATCCATCCTGGAGCCGAGAAATGGCGAAGCAGAGGAAATCGAAAGCCCGAAGCCAGCCGAAAGAGCAAGTCGCCCCCTGCCAGAGGATTGAAGAGCGTCTGTGGTGGCTTTAGAGTTCACCTCTACCTCTTATTGTTGGTTCCCTACACAGTCGATCTTAAACAGAAAGTAGCTTATTGTAGCTCAACAAAGGGTTTAGGATTCTATAAACCACTTACTCTTGATAACCCCCTGACTCTCTCTCTCTCTCTCTATCTATCCATCTATCTATCTATCTATCTCTATATATATATATACACTAAGCAAAAATTAAACTGAACACTAACTCCTACAGAACACCCAGTTTAAGGGTTTATTGTCTACAGGTTTTTGCTTTGCCCTCGAGTTCACCGTGAGGTCGGGGATTCTCAACTCCGAGGCGTATGGGTTCCGGGGTTCAGGATGTTAAGTATTTTTTGAAGGGCTCCAATACCCAAAAAAAAGAAACTTAGGGTTTCTTGTTTCAGGGCTTGGGCATGCTTCGGCTTTTTCGGGTGTTGGGTGTGGCAATGATCTTTTTCCCAGAGGCGCATGCATGGCAACCCAAGCGACAGGGCAGATTCACCTTGAGAGTCCCCGCGGCGGTAGGCCCAAAAGCCTTAAGATATGAGTCCTTGGAGCATTAGGGTTTGGGTCACGGCTAAGCTCAAAAGCCCAAGCAGAGCTCCATCTTGGGCATCTGAATCCCCAAAATCCGCGACCTTCTCACGACATTACGGTCTAGTATGGCCTAGTAGACTATAGTATAGTGTATACAGTATAGTATGGTATGCATAGTGTAGTACAGCATAGTGTACTGCAGTATAGTAGAGCAAACACCCGCAAAGTCTTTTACCCTCCAACCCTGCTCAACCCCTAAAAGCCCGAAACACCCAAGCCCTCAAAGCCCGAACACACACACACACACACAGAGACTGGAACACCCCTAAACCCAAATCCCCCTAACACGCTCTAAAACCTACAACCCTGAGCCCTAAAACACCCTAAAACTCTCCGATACCTAAAACCCTAACCTTCCAGAGGTCCAACCCCACTCTAAAACTCTGAAGCTCGAGTTTCGGACCGGCCTTCAACGGCGAGGCTCAGCTGGAACTGGACGGTGAGGTTCCCCTCTTCGGGTCGGCCTTTTAGGCTTAAGGCTGTTTGGGACAAGGGTCATTACAAGGGATTTATGCGGTTTTGAGGCTTTTAACGTGACCAGGGTCACTATATAAGGATCTATGAAGCGGTTTCTAGGGTTTTAAGGGGTTTAAGGTTTAGGGAATTGGGTTTGGGGGTTAGGGTTTAGGATATGGAGATTTGGGTGTAGGGTTTCTGGAATTGAAGTCTTTTGGGAACTGGGTTTAGGGTTCACGATGCAGGGATTGGGGGTTTAGGGTCGCCTTTTCGGGAAGTGGTCCCATGAAAGGGCATCTATGAGTAGAAGAGGGAATAGGCTTTTCGGGAATCTTACAGCATAACTATAGAAGGACTACATGGGTGTAGCAAGCCCTATATCCCAGGTTTACAAATTAAGGGCAAGCAAAGCAAACAGCATCTTTGAAAGTCAGCAGTATTTCGCCCATGAACACATAGAAGAACCCTTCTTAAAAGAGCTTAGCACAACGTAACCTCAAACTCCATGCCCGCCGAGAGCCTACCCTCGGACATCCTAAACCCAAACTCCTAAAGCCTAAACTTAAACCCTAAGGGGCCAACGACCCTGGCGCCCCATGCAGTGATCGGTGCACTTGCTGCGTCACCCGGTTTGCAAACGTGCTTCCCGTATCCCTGAACCTAAAATCTTAAAACACTAAACCGCTAAACTTTACCAATCTGTTTTTTAATTGAAAAAAACCTAAGACTCTAAAGCCCTGAACTTTACCCATCTTTACCCTAATTCCTCAACCCTGAACCCTACGACTCTAGGACCAACCCGATCCTAAATCCTTGCACCCTCCATCCTGAGCCCAAAGACCTCCAATCCTAAGCTCCTAAACCCAGAGACTCCAATATGACTTATCCCTAATATGTCTTAAGGGTATATTCCTTAATTAAGGGACATTTGAGTCTCCGGGGGGGTACTGTCAATCCCCAAACCCCCAAACCTTACAACTCCCTGTCAGCAAGAAGTCGCTTCTCCCCCCCCCCCAAATAGATAGAGTAGAGCCCCACAGAACCCTGTGCGCAAGAACCCTACGGATCCCATGAGCAACCCTAAAACTGCAAAGCAAAACCAGAACAACCCCATAAGAATCCCTGAACGCAGTGTCTTCAGAAGCTGCGTCCCCGTGCGTGAGGCATTTTCTGATCGATAAGCGTTCTTGCTGGCAATCTTTTCACGGCACCTCGGAAGCCATTTTCTTCCCTTCCAGGCACGCCGACTTCTGAGTCTGCTCTGCGCCAGCTTTGCTGATCCCCTTCGAACCAAGTGACCAGCCGTCTTCGGCTGGGAACATGGCTGGGAATCCGGCAGGCTTGCTCAGAAGGTTTCCTTCTGATTGCTATGACTGCTACTTCAGAGCAGCCAAGAAGGGAAGCCACCCACCACCCTGCATGGTTCGCGATGGGCCACTGTGGTCTGCAGCTTCACCTCTGACGACGATGGCTTCGTCCATCACGACCGTCTCCTTCTTGCCAGTGAGGACGCAGCAGTCCAGTTTCAAATCCCTAGAAGTCCTAAGCCTAAAACCCTAAAACCCTAAACCTAAACCCTAAACCCTAAACCCTAAACCCTAAAACCCTAAAACCCTAAAACCCTAAAACCTAGATCTTGAAGCCTAAAGCCGAACGGCCCTAAGGCTCCCTGAGCCTGACGATGAAAGGAGACGGCTCGTTGTCTCCACGGACAAAGACAGCTCCTCTGCTGGGCTTTTAAGTAACCAGGGAGAAAAAAGTATAAACTTTTATTTCATAAGGGTTCCTTTAAGAAAAAAAGTATTAAAGTATGGTACTCCAAAGCCCAGTCTGGAGACTCATTAAGATTCTTTGGGTTTGGTTCAGAGCTCAAAGGGGATTTCTATGAGGCTTCCTATGAGGCGTCCTTTAAGGGTCCCCTCGAATTTGGGAGCCTTTGTTGTCTGGATTTCGGGGTTAAGGGTTTGAGGTTCGACGGTTTTGGTTGAGGGGCTGGTGCTGGCGCTGGCGTTGTCACTGTTGTTGTTGCTGCTATTGTTGATGCCATTTCTTCTTGGCGTCATTCACCTTCTTATTCTCATTGCTGCGAAAAGTCGTCACAATCATCATCACCCTCATCACTCCTACTATGACAGTTTTCCGTGACGCTGAGCTGTAGGATGCAAAAGCTTCGGGGTTCAGAGGTCTACAGGTTGAGACCTGAGATGCATAGCTTCACATCATCTACGGGCCTTCATCATCAGAGGAGGGGTTTTGGGGCCCATTACCAAATAATTAGAATAGGGACCCTTTAATTACTTTAGGGGCCTAGATCATCAGGGTCGGGTTTTGGGGCCCATTAACCCCCCCAAAATAGTATAATAGGCAATTCTTAAGGCCCGTATAGTACTGGTAGAATACGATAAATATAATAAGGAACCCCCAAACTAGTATTTAGTATTGGTAACTATTTAGGCCCTCATATTACAGTGATGCGATAGAGGAGTGTATGCCTGGAGGCCTTGCCCCTAACGCAGGCACCCGAAACCATGGATTTCCCTTGTAGAACCCTAAACCACAACTCCCTGCCACCCCGAAGCAAAACTTGGAGAGCTTAGCGGCCCCGACAAGTGCGTAGGCGCCGAGGTCGCCACGTTGGGCGACCTCGGATTTAGGATAGGGATTACTTGGAGGTTCATGGGTAGTTATAAGTGGGGTTATACGTCCCTTAATATGGTTTATAAATATAATTCCCCTACTTGTAACCCCACTTATAATTACCCATGAACCTCCAAGTAGGCTTGCGGGGGTTGGTGTTAGGGTTTGGATTGGGGTTTAGGATTCGGGCTTTCAGGGTTTAGGATTTAGAATTTAGGGTCTGGGACCTTTGATGCTGGAGGGAATACCTTGGTCTTCCGGAGTAGGGGCTTCTTACGTCTTCTTCGGACTTTTGCATTTTGACCGACAACAAATCTCCGACAGCGTGTCGAAGCCATAAGCTTAAGCCCGGACTCTAAACCCTTACCGAAGACCATAAACATCCATAAGCCCTTAAAGCCCTAAACAATAAACCCCAAAAGGTGATAAGCTTAAGCCCGGGTTCAGGGGCCTAGCAGTGTAGGAGCTTAGGCTATCTCAGATTCCCACGACCGGGTTGGGGGCTTCGAGTGAGGAGATGTCGCAAGTCCCAAGGAATTCTGCAGGACCCGGAACCTGCGAATATAGGGAGCTAGACCGAAAGAGTATGAGCGTTCTAGAAGCTGTAATCAAGGTTCGATGATACGGTTGATGCACAAAATCCTGCATTACCTTAAGGACCCTAAACTATGGGAATTATGGTATATTCCTTATAATGGGTAATGCAGGATTTTGTCCATCAACCGTAAGGTTGTAGGGTTTTGGGTCCAATGTAACACATTGGCCTGAAGAACTAGAACCTAGAAGAGGGCTTTGGGGTGGGGGGGGACAGCATAGCACAAT
>BGNK01001143.1:130864-151237 GCA_003297005.1 Symbiodinium sp. clade A Y106 | reverse complement strand
TCGCATTTTTAATTACATTTCATTTACATGTGCATTTCCGGGCTGAACCCTGGCAGCTTTGTTGGCACATTTTGAATTATTTTTGGATAATGGCTTCTGTAGTAGCTTCGCTCCACCTAGATCTAGGAGGGGCTATGTGAACATGTGTCTACACAAAGAAACCGTCAAATACATGAATAAGCAAACACGTGTCCATATATATATATATATACGAACATCTGTACATATATATACATACATACATACATACATTCTATATGTACATATATACATATATACATATATATACACATATTTATATATACAGACTTGCAACCTTGCTAATAGCTATTTAGCTAGCTCGCTAGCTTGCTTACCTGCTCCCTTCTGCCTTCGCTGTTTCGTTCCAAGCATCCTTCCTACCTTCTTTCCATTCTGACGCAATCACTCACACACGCACATACTTACGCACCAGAATTCGTACATGTCTATGTTTGAAAAAGACCTATATGTATTGATGTATCCGTACGTATGTGTGGCTGTTGCTTGATCCTGCAGTATGTGTCTGAGCTTAATTACAGGGTTCTTCAAACTCTTAGAGCCTTGGAACGTTTTGAAGCCTAGCCACCAATTGAGCCCTGAGCACCCAAGCCGACTCCTTAATCCAAATCCTAAACTCTCAATCTCAGATCTGAAACACCCCAAGCCCCAAGCGTCCCTAAACGCTAAAACGGTGAACCCCATACCCTAAACAACATGCCCTGGTCAAAACAGCCGAAACCGATACCGAGTCTTTGGGCGCTTTTGAGATCTGGTGACCAAGCGACCATGTTCCAGTTGTCGTCTAGCAAGCTCAGCACCTTTCAGCTATGGCAAACTAAGTAATCAGGAACGAAGGGGTCCCTCCTATTCGCCTTTCCGAAGCCCACCTATATGGGTAGTTGTCAAAATTAGGGTCCCTTTTTGGGTACCCTAAATATTAGGTGCCGTATTATAATAGGAACCCAAAAAGGGACCCTAATTTTGACAACCACCCATATTTTATGTTTGAGGTTTTAGAGCTGATGATTTGCTTTTTCGGGCTTCGGGTTCTCCTTGCTACTTCGACAGGCGCCAGAGTCAGCAAGTCGAAGTGCGCATGCTGACACAAGTGCTGCCACGAGGTGCTGCGATTAGGGTCGAGGCTACTACAAGTATTGTAGGGCCCTTGATGGATGGAATGACTTTGCTAAGCTGTTGTCAGGGGTGATTGCAGAGCTCTATGATGCTATGAGGTCAATACCAAGTCCTGAATCCTTTGCATTTCTATTTTGGGCTAGACTGACCTGTACTTAGTTGAAGACTGTAAGGGGGTATTGTTCCTAATTGTTCAGGCCTCTCTACTATCTTGCTAGTTGCGGCTGGCATTTGCCTTTGCCGGCCTTTGCCTTCACGTAGAGGGCGTGGAGCCAAGACCGTGCAGGAAAACCTTACACCCAAAACCCACCCATGATACCCGGCGCCCCGGCGACGAAAAGCAACACCCTACTGTCTCACCCACGGTTTAGGGTTTAGGGCACGCCGGGCCACCCAGACATGGATTCCGTAGCTGGGCTGCACCATGGGATGCTGCACGGCCACGCGGAACCTGAGCTCCGGGCTCCAGAATTTGAGGTTAAGATGTTTGAATTAAGCCTGGGTCTCTGTTACGAAGACAAAGGAAACCTCGGATCCTGTTAAGGGCTCCACTTTAAGGATTAGGAAGCCCACCCGGCGAGAAGTAGCAAGGATCCATAACATGGACAGAGTAGGCCTCAACCATGGCTAAAGCACCAAAACACCAAACTCTAAACCCAAAAAACCCCAGACCATAAACTCAAGCAACCTTCACTCTGGAACCAGTGACCCCCAGGAATGCTGAAAGCCTAAGCCCTAGATGCGCACCCGAAAACAGTACTGCACAGCACTGACCCCACCAACCTTACAAGTCTCCTTGATAAGCGACATCTTCTTATCCAGCAGCTGGGGGCCATCCATCTTTTCAATCTCCTCAGCCTTCTGTTGGAAAGCACAAAGGAAGCGTCGTTCCCAACCTTCCATGCGAGATACGTTCGCGCCTCTTTTTCCATCTTCTCAAGCTCTGCCGTTGTTGATGCCTTTGCTTCTCGGCAGCTTCCTTCTTTTCATCCGTGGAAGACGAAGGGTAAGCAGAAGTTAACCTTCGACAGAGTAAAGGAAGCACGAAAAACACTTTGAAGCCGAGTTGCTACCGCGAGATTCAACGATGCTTCTCAACATGCTTCAACTAACCCCAAAATCCACAAACGTTCATTAAACCTAAAGCCCTAAAACCCCAAATCCCCCTAAATACTAAACACGTTAACCCCAAAAACGATGACCCAGAAAACCATTCAAGCGTGAACATTAAAGAACCAAGGAAGCCGAACCTAAGCCCCCCAACGTAACACGTCTACCTAGACCCCCCAACTACTCTCTAATATACCCCAATGCCTACGTACTACGGCTGATGGACAAAATCCTGCCGTACCCATTATAAGGAATATACCATAATTCCCATAGTTTAGGGTCCTTAGGGTCATGCAGGATTTTGTCCATCAACACTATGAAGAGCCATAAGGACTCTATTGAAGGGCCCTTGGGGTTCCTGGTAGACCCCCTAAGAAGACTAAAGAGGCCCCGGCCCCACACCCTGAAGCAGCAGCTTTACACCCTTATACAATCTTCTAATACAGGGGCCATCGGTTTTAGGGTTTAGGGTAGGGTTTGGGGCCCCATTATACCATAATTATGATAAGGAACCCCCCAAAATAGTATAGGTAATTATTGAGGCCCTCATATTACCCGTATAAAACCCTTCAACCCAGAATCGCACACCCTAAGCCCCTGCTAGCCGGCAGCTGTAGGCGGTCACCACAGTCTCTAGCCCTTGTAGCCCCAGGTCGCAGTAGGTATTGCTCAACACACACAGGACAGCAAGGCGGTCCTTCTAAGTTAAGCCCCTGCAGCGGACTTTTCCCCTCTGAGCTTGAAAGGCTGTGAAGCATCCATGAATGCGTTGATTCACACAAGCAGNACACAGGACAGCAAGGCGGTCCTTCTAAGTTAAGCCCCTGCAGCGGACTTTTCCCCTCTGAGCTTGAAAGGCTGTGAAGCATCCATGAATGCGTTGATTCACACAAGCAGAAGCTTGCATGCCCTCCCCTTCCCTCTTCCAAATCTTCTTAAACAACTGTTCCCTTCTCTCCTGACACCACAGCTCCCAATGGTGGTAGTCCATCTTGTTTCCGTTTCCGAGCCGATCTCATCTGTGCATCCTCGACAATCCGCCACTGGTGCTGCATCTGGTAATACAGCTCGATTTCTCGGTCCCCGCCACTCTTCGTCAAGCTGTTGGCTAATTGCGCCTCCGAGTGCACCCATCTGATGATCAGGCCGGTTGTGGCCTGTGATTCTTTGAGGCTCAAGAGCTCCAGGTCTGTTCGGCGCTCTGCCCCTTTTACCATCATCACCTCCGTGCTCAGCTTGTCATAGACATTTCTTGAATCTGTTACTATACAGCCACGGATGCCACTTGCCACTTCTCGACAGTCTCTAACATCCTTGATGCCGTACTCAAGCTCGCACCACTGGTAGCGGGCGAAGAACAAAGCGTCCTCACCGTTCACGGCCGCCAATGCTTCAGCTGCCCCTGGTGACCGGCACACCCGGTCCAGTCGGGAAGAGTGCCATGCCATAGGAGATACTGCTCCTACCGCGCCTGCTAGCATATTCTCGGGCCCGAGACCGACGAAAATGCCTTGTGTGCTGCCTCCGTCCGGCCGATTGCCGTTAGCAGCATCAACCCATGAGTACAAGGCCAGCCGTTCCCCCTCTCGGAATGCATGTATGAGCATTTTGTGATGTTTGCGTTGTTTCACACTAGCTGTGAGCTGGTTAGCCCTGATGATGGTATCCACCTGACTCGTGGACACTTCCGAGAGAAGCAGCCCGATCTCGGCTGACAAGTGTGGCGCTGACTGCTGTGCCAACCAGCTTAAGCTTCCCAGCAATGCGCGTAGCTGACTCTTCTCTCTCTCATTCGTGCTCTCTTTCCTCTGGCGCCTCCTAGTCGCGTTCAGGGGAATCTCTCGGAGACCTTCCACAAACTGAGGCTGACTCAACTCGAACCCTCCAGAAGTCCTCTGAACCTTCACCCCACACTGAATGAAGTTATCCTTTTCCCAGTCACCCCACTGAAATCTCTGTTTGATCTGCTTAAGAATTTCCTGCCACTCGGCATCGGAGTCACTGCCAGCAAACAAGAAATCATCCACGTGTCCTGAGATTATGCCACGAAGACGTCCTTGACGTCTCCAGGTCCAGGTACAGGCATCACTCCAGGTCCTCTGCAGCCCGAGTCCTTCGAGGAATTCTGCCACCGACCTGTACCACTCCAGAGGTGCGTCTACCAAACCGTAGCACGCCTTCTTAAGGCGTGTGATGCTCCCTCGGGGAACCTTCATAGCATCACAAATCTCGTCACACGGAATGCAGTGGAGGGTGGAAGGATATTCCCGGCTCTGTAAGAAGGCGCCCGAAACATCCCCTTTGTAGACCGTCCAGGATCGATTAGCTGCTTGTTGTAACAGCATCTGGCGAGATTGTCGAGACATGACCGGGGCAGTAGTGCTTCTGTGTTCGTAGGCTGGGTCTTGATATCCTAAAAGAACTGCTCTTGCTTTGGCTTTCCGGGAGCCATCTTCTCGGTATTTCCAAGTAAGGATCCATCGCATGCCTATTGCTTGGGATTGGTTCGGGGCAAGTTCGGCGGGAAGGCACTCAA
Source organism: Symbiodinium sp. clade A Y106 (assembly GCA_003297005.1). NCBI lineage: Eukaryota > Dinophyceae > Suessiales > Symbiodiniaceae > Symbiodinium > Symbiodinium sp. clade A. The sequence goes on along the minus strand of BGNK01001143.1, from coordinate 146,436 downwards.
AAGCCTTAGCAGCAATGAAGTTGCGAACCTCTATTCCCTTTGCCTCAGCAAACTGCTTTCGCTCATCTTCCGAAAGGTTCTTTTCTCGAACTTCAACTGCCCTACGCTTCAAAGCTCCAACCATGTAACACTGAAGATCCTGCAAAGCACGATTCCACTGGTGTGGGTTCTCAGGCATGTTGACCTCCACCTCTACACTAGCACCTTCATCCTGCCAGTAAGCTTGTTCGGACTCCTGCCAAACGTCCTCATGAACCTGGGCCCACCAACACTCTCCTCTCTCATGCTCTCTCCTCGGACGCTGCCTGGAACCAGAGGACCGTGTCCTCTCATCATCTGGAAGCAGCTCCTCGTCCGAGTCCATGGTGGGCTCGATCACCGCCGGCCGTTTCCCTCGGATCCTGTGTCGTGAGGGCTGTCGTTCTTCGGTAGCGTCCTGGGAGCGCCACCATTCATCCTCACTAGGACGCTCATTGGAAAAATCCTGGTACTGATTTCCTCCTATCTGATCCGCCACACGGGTGAAATTCCAGGGAGTGGGATCCTGTTCCAGGAGGGATTCCACCAGTTCTTCTCTTTGTGACGCACGCCTCAGTTGTTCCACACAACACTTAATCAACTGTCTGCCCCTCACACACCACACTGAGGACCCAGGTTGCAATGTACCGTCAGGATTTCTACGGTTCTCGGTGGCTAAAATCCTAGCAGGCCCCATGAAGTATCCCCGTTTGGTGTTGGGCCCCTGTCGATTCTTAGCCGAGTCCTGTTGTCTCCAGTAGAAAACCAACTCTCCCGCGTAGTAATCCGTTGTGGGACGGCTTCTTGAGTTCGCTGCTCGTTTCAATCTTTGTTGTGCGTTCCAGTCCGCATGTGCTTTCTCAGCCTCGGCTCGCCGAGCAACTGCCTGAGGAAATTCGGTGTTGGGGTTCTCAATCAAGAGTTCGGGAGGCACTGAGGGTTTTCCTACCTCAATCCTACCGGTTTCATCAGGGACCTGGCCTAGAACATGTTGAACCGGGGCAAACCCTCGAATCAAGTCCCTTTGGTTGAAGGTCCGAACAGCGGTGGATAATGCCTCCTCAGCACTCAAGGTGTCCTCAGCATCACAAAGCTTACTCATCACTAGCTTGATTCCCTGAATGGCTTGTTCGCAGGCTCCAATCTTCCAATGAGCCTCACCTGGGACCAGGTCCAAATATATGTTGTGCCTGTGGCAGTAATCTGACACAGCTTCACTCCTAAAGCTGCCCGCCGGATCCAGTCGAAGGGTCCTGGGATTCCCGAAGACCTGTGCCCAACTCTCATGAAAGTACTCCATGCAAGTTGCTCCAGAAGGTTGTTGCTTGGCGCCACTAGAAAGAATCTTCGCCATTCGAAACCTCGAACCTTCATCCAGAACCATCAAAAACTGATGATGAGCTCCTGTTCTGGGGTGTCTCCAATGTCCCACATCTGCTGAGACGGTATGAAACTTCGGAGGAAGAGGCTCCAGGGAGGCAACATGTCTAGCAGAGACTTTCTTACGTTCCTCACATATCGAGCACTTGAACTCAGCAGCCAGTTTGAGGATTTCGGGGTTGGCGTTCCTACGCTTCAGGGCTTCAAGAAGATGCTTTGTTGAGCAGTGGCCTGTAGCAGCATGTAAAAGATACAACTGACGCTTCAGTCTCTCAGTCTCTTTCTCTCGATCCCTCTCCCTTCCCTCCACAGCATACACTTCATGTGCAGTTCGGTTGGGCTGTGGTGGCATGGGAAAACCTGCAAGACGAAGTTGTTGTAGTTCCTCCTGGGACAACGCGCCTTGCCCTCGGCTGGTATAAGCTGAAACCACGATTCTCTCACCTTCCCAGGGTTCAGTGGCATGCCATGCCTTTGGAGGAAATTGTACAAGCTGCTGTTGAGTGCCCCAAACATGACCCCAAATGGTTTCTCCATGCGGTGTAACACGTGAGCTCAGGGTTTTCTCCTTGGGAAGCGGAAGGTTCATTTCTCGAGCTTGCACAGTTTCCTGAACCCACAGGCCTCCCTGTTGATACTGGCTCACTCCAATCATCAGGTTGGGCCTCTGGGCCTGGTTGTTCACATCCCGATGCAAGGGCATACCCTGGTTAATGTTGACGACAAGAGAGATCCATTTCTGTTGTTCAGCCCCGTGATGTTTCAGGTAGTTGTTGAAGTACTTGATACATTGGGGAAAGACCTTGGTCCTAGAAGTCACGCCGTATTGAGCGCCATGTGCATACGCTCCAAAGGCAAAATACAGCACTCGGTGTTCCCCTAGCTTTCCCTGTCGCGACACCTGTGCCTTGAGTGGCATGGTTCGGATCAGCTGTTCACATGAGGCATGACTGTAGTCCTTCTTACGGATCAGATTTTGTGCTTGCTGTTCAGATTGACAAACCTGTTGTGCTGAGTAGACTGCTTCACCAGGGTCCTCGGGTCCAAAGCTTGGGTCCTCCGTCACCTCAACCGCCTTGGGCTTAGGGTTCCCTGAATTCCCTGAAGCCTGGTTACTCTGAAGTGAAAACCTAGAAACCAGACACGATCCACACTTGTCATGGGTCGCGAGATCCATGCTCTTGCACTGACATGTAAGTCCGGTCCCAAACATTTCCGGGAGTTGGGTTTGTCCTAGGCACTCCTGCTTCACATCATGTTGACTAAGCTCCAACAGCAAGGCTCTGGTCACTTTGTGAACAAGTTGAGGTGTGTACTTGGCGCTACGACTCGCAGCCGCTCCCTCACACCTGCCATGCACGTAGGAACGATGGCACCGACAAGTTTGTTGAAATGTTTCATTCAGCAAGTTTCGCATGTGACGTAAGGATTTTCCAACCCTTCTTCAACAACTTCTTCCCGTCTTCACTACGTAGTCCTACCTGGCATCCATGGGTGACTGCCACATATGGCTGACACTTCCTCTGAAGGTCCTGGAGGACAGGCAGTCTCCAAGCATCAGACTTCTCTGGCATCTCCCAAACACAGTGGATCCCCTGCTGCATGCAGAACCGATACACAATGGCAGCCCCGGCATACATGCGCTTCGCCTGCTCACGCTTCCGTTTTAGCTCGTCGCTCTGGTCAGCCGATTGCACATTTGCCTTTTGAAACGGAGAAAAGGCCCCACTGGGCGGGGCAAGCCACACTGTGCCGGGCTTGTCCATCTGAATCTTGTCAAGTATCAGACGAACACCCTGCGAGGTGCCCAAATCAGCACCATTCCAGATAGAAGCCCTTTGCGCGGCTCCCATCCAGCCGACTTGCTCTTGAACAGTCTTGGTCAGAAGAGAATCCGAATCGCAACCAACCTCCAACAAAACCGGTCTACCGTAGCTCACTAAGGCCTGAAACAACCCCGGAATCACATTCCATGACTCCTCTTCGAGCTGACTGGCCCTCCCGGCACTCATATGGTTGCCTAGGGCCTCATAGTCAGTGGCTGGATCAGCCGCTATACAGGAATCTACTTCTTCTCCACTTTCATGTATCCCTCGTTGGACGTCTCGGAGGCCGCACTGGAGATGGCACCCTTGAGTTCCTTCTTGCGAGGTCGATCCTCCCGCATCTCCGTCATCTCTTGCTGAAGATTCTGCACAGCTCCTGCGAGTTGGGTCAGCACCTGGGCCATCTGCTCCATCCCGGGGGCTGGCGTTGAGGTTGTCGAGGAGGCAGCCTGTGAGGTATTCCCGGTTGAGGTCCCTGGACTCATCGTGTTCATGGGAAAATCCGGGCCCTTCTTGCCATAGCCGCCGGCACGAAGGTTGCTCTTGACTTTGGGCTGAGAAGGCTCCGGAGTTGGTGTTTCCGCGTTGGGCCGCGGGGGATTGGCCCTCAGCCAAGCTGCAAGGCGTCGGAGGCGGTAGTCCGCACCGGTGCTCTCGGCATCGGTGTCCAAAACCCATTGGCGGTAGGACGGCTGGTAGAGGTTGAGATCTTGGTACTGGAGTCCGGAATGCTTTCCGAACCCGATGTAGTCTCTGCCATCCGCTGGTGTCAACCGGTGGGCTTGCTCCACCGCTCTCCGCTCCAGCTGTGCCACTGTCTCGTTCCCGGTCAAGGCCAACTCTAGAGTGCATTCGCAAAGCACAATCAGGTCGCTCTTGCGGGCCCTCGCTTTGTTGATCTTCCGGATCATTGCACGGAGCTCCGTGTCCCGATCCTGTCCATGATGTTTCTCCCCCAGGGTGGGCTCCATCTCCACCAGGCGCTGCCGAAGTTCTACTTTGGTCCAGCGCTCCGGCGGGTCCTCGCCACGCTCCGCCAACATTGCCTGAAGCACGGGCTTCTTCAGGCTGTTGAGGCTCATGATGTTCCGGTGGGGAATGTTGAGAAGCAACACCGTTGTAGCTTGGGCCAGTATAGCTGTCGGCAAACCGAACTCGTCGTTGGCTCTGTGAGGAAGGCACACTTCTGATCGCTCCCACTTCTTGCTCTGGCATGGTTGTTGTGGATGTAGGAGAAGAGAAGGGAATTCTAGATTCACTATACACATCCTCACTACACTCTGATTTGGAAGAGGTACTGGCTACCCATGACTGGTACACAGTCCTACTCTTGCCTGATTCTACACATTGGTCCTTCCACGGTCTTTCAGGCTCAGACTGCGGAAGGAGCTGTCCCTATGGGAGAAAGTCTTTGAGACTGGGGATGGCACACTTTGCCACCGTGGAGGCTTCACACATGTTGCCGCTAAGCGGCAGAAGCTGGTGTCCACTCTGCGAACGGCGCGCCCGTATAAGGCGCTGAGAATCTACGGACCTGAAGCAAATCAGATCTTCCTTGAAATCAATGATAGCTCCTAGCGCCCGTAAAGCAGATACGCTCATGAGTACGGGTCCCTCACCGGCGTCCAACGCGTGGATCGTGAGCTGGCCCTGCTTCTCTTCCGCCTGGATGCCGAGGTGCACGGTGGAGGAACACTTGTTCTCGGAGCTGTTCCCGAAGGAGAACACCGGCTGCCGGTCCGTGTCCACGGCCAGCAATCGAGATTGTCCGTGTTCCCGCTGGTTCTTGTCGAGGATATGCTGGATGGCCGTGATACTCCCGAGAGTTTTGGTAGCCCCTCCATCCACCACACACCAGCCATCTCGCACAGCTTCCTGTGTGGTCAGGTACGCGGCCACCTCCGTGGATGACAAGGCCTGTTCGCTGTAGCAGATGAAGGGCGCATGCTCCGTCGGCTCCTCCTCTGCCATCTGAGCCTGCTGGTTGGTCACCGCCTTGGTGGGGCAGTTCGCTGCTCGGTGACCCACTCGTCCACATTTGAGGCACACCATCTTGCTGTCATCTGGTACGCCTGTGGGGCGGCCAGAGTGGGAGCTACCAGCTCGGAAGGAACCGGTAGTAGAAGTCCCGCTCGCCGAGCCGCCAGCTCGGAAGGTACTGGTAGTAGAAGTTCCGCTGCCTCGATTGATCGACGTCTTGAAGTACTGCCGGGAAAGGCGTACCTGGTTCTGACGGGCCCGGGCTTCTCGCAGGGTGCGCTTTCCTTGTTGGATCACCGCTAAGGCCTGTTGCACATCCGTCTCCATCTCGGCCACCAGCGCCTGGCCTTCTTCGGTCATGTCCTCCAGGATGAAGCCCTCGTGGTGGTCCAGGTCCTCGGACTCGGCGTCGTCGTAGTCCCCCATGTAGCTTGCCTGGGTGCGTCCATGTCCTTCTCGTTGTCGTAAGCTGGATTCATCCCATTGTGCTCGCAGCTCCTGAGCAATCCTCTGCAAGCTGTAGTTGCCCTGCACGGCGGTGTGGATCATGTTCCGCTCGCTGGCCCCAAGGCCACTATCATGTAGTAGGTACCACCCTTGCACAAAGTCCGGGAGGATCTCCATCAAGGAGTGGCTGCTGTCACGCTGTGATCCAGCCTGGCTTCCTCGGTCTGACCAGTTCCAGCCTTGGTACCTTGAGTACCCGGAGTTCCACGACCAGCCGGAGTGCCATCCGCCCCATCGCCACTGGTCCTCGCCGTAGGTCGTGCTGGCATCATCCTCAGGCCCGGTTGCCTGTTCGCCACCATCAGTGGCTTCACTCACTGGGGCTGCCGGTTGCCCTGTCACTCCACTGTTGATGGAGTCCATGCTCTCTCGCCGACTCCATTGGTTCCATGGTCTTGTGGAGAGGTCCTCGGCAGTCGCACTTCCTCGTGATGTAGTCTGGCATGCTTTCTTGGTGTCGCCGGCGCGTTTGTTTGAAGTACTTGGTCAGGAAGTCTGCCAGCTCCGACACCTGTGGTCTTCCCAAAGAGGCCCTCAACGTAGATAGCAGGGTCCCAACCCCACCATCATAGCTCACCCAGTGAGGTCGTCGTCCTATGACCAGCCGCTTAGCTGGTCCTTGGAGTTCACTGATCAACTTGGGTGCCACCAGGTAGCGCTTGTAGTACTCCACGCTCTGCTCGTAGAGCAAGCACTGCTCTTCGTACTCATTGAACGTGGCGCTCTCGCCGTTCCACTGTGGAACACCTTCTTTGTTCTTGGTGATCGCCCCGCTGGCCGACATAGTGTCCTGCACGCGGCACCTTGCAGCGGCAGTTCGTGCTCTCCCTGGATCGTCCAAACTCAAGACCCCCTTTTTCACAAAGGAGGCTCCGCTACCGTGCTAGCCGGCAGCTGTAGGCGGTCACCACAGTCTCTAGCCCTTGCAGCTCCAGGTCGCAGTAGGTATGGCTCAACACACACAGGACAGCAAGGCGGTCCTTCTAAGTTAAGCCCCTGCAGCGGACTTTTCCCCTCTGAGCTTGAAAGGCTGTGAAGCATCCATGAATGCGTTGATTCACACAAGCAGNACACAGGACAGCAAGGCGGTCCTTCTAAGTTAAGCCCCTGCAGCGGACTTTTCCCCTCTGAGCTTGAAAGGCTGTGAAGCATCCATGAATGCGTTGATTCACACAAGCAGAAGCTTGCAGCCCCTAATTACCCTAAAGGCCTTAAGCCCACGACTGGCGAGCCCTAACGTCCCACCAGTACCCCTAAACCCTAAACCGACTCTTGTCCACTGGGTATGGCCAGTTTAAGGTTTCGGACAGCGCATCCAAGTAGAACACCTTCATTAGTTGCTGAGTTCATAAGCCCCCAAAAGTGTACACTTTCAGTTTTATAGTGGGTAATGTTATCCCAAAAAGTGTAAAGTGTATCCACTCAGCTACTAAGCTTCGAAAATCTTTGTGAAACTTTTAGAACTCTAGACATGCACCGGTAAAAACATGTACAAGCAGTCCATGTAAACCCAAAAGCGCTGTAGAAAAAAACATTGAACAATTTAAACCTACCATTAACAACTCTTGTGAAACTTCGGAAAACCTTGAGGAAATCCCCTCCATTGCTTAAACAACCGGAACCGCAGTAAACTGAAACGCTGCAAACAAAAACCCTAAAACTGGACCTAAACTTACCCACAGGCCCCATAGTAGTTCCTTTTTGGGATTACCTTATAGGATTCTCAATATGAACCCCAAAAAGGAACGACTTTGGGGCCTATGGGTAAAAACCCTAGAAGATGAGCTCTAACTCCGAAGAACCAAGCACTAAGTCCCCTTCATAAAACCCTAAACCCTAAACCCTACAAGATGACGCTCTAACTCCGAATAACCAAGCACAAAGTCTAGGAGGGGCTGTTAAAGCTTTTGAACAGTATTAGGAAATAAGATCCTCTTAAGCCCAACAGAGGGAAAATATAAAATGTCCAAAAAAGCCCTACCTAGTAAGTCCCTTAAACCCTAAAACCACAAGCTCCAGAGCTGAACCCTAAACCCTTAAAACCCATAAAGCTTCTTTAAATCAGTTCCCCTATAGAAACCCAAAGTTACCTCAACCCTCAACGCTACCCCCTAAATCCCAAACCCTAAACCCTTCTATAGAACCCTTAAAGGATCTCTTATAGGAGCCCTTATAGAACCCTCAAAGGACCCCCTATAGGAGTCGTAGATCCCTTTAAAGGAAGCCCTCCCTCTCCCATCTCCCGAAGCCGAGGCGCAAGTACCGGAAGCGGAAGTCGACCAGGGGCTTCGCGAGGTTTATTAAAGCCGACCTCGTGTGTTCCGTTTAGGGGTCCATTTATGTAGGGCTCTTTAAGGGCTCTTTTAAGGGCTTCGGCTGGGGGTTCAGGGTTTATTAAAGCCGACCTCGTAGTGCTACAAAGGCTTCCCGTAAGGGTTTCGGTTTGGGGTGCAGGGTTTATATGGTTAGGGTTTAGGCCTCTTGGCTCCATAAGGGTTCCCTTAAGTTTTAGGACTTCGGGTTTAGGCTCTACATGTCGAGGGGTTTATCAACGCCGACCTGTTTTGGGCTCCATAAAGCTCGGGTTCAGGGTTTAGGGCTCTTGGTTCCACAAGGGTTTTTCGATCAATGCATTTACGGCGGTTTAGGGTTGAGGGTTCCTGCGAGGGTTCGGTTAAGGCTTCCTTTCAAGGCTCTACGAGGTACCAAAAAAATGAAAGTGCCGTGAGGGTTACTCTCACGAGCTCCTGTGCAGGTACGACACGGGTCCAGGGTTTCGGGCTGGAGCTGCGGTGGCGCCTAGGATTTTGAAAGCTGAACCTATGAACCTAATCCTCGAAAAAGACCTCCGGCATGGCCTTACAAGTAGGGGTTTTCGATGGCGGTCTGCTGGACAGGGGTGGGGTTGAGTTGAGGCATGGACCTACCCCCAACCATAAGGCCTAGTGCTACGACCTGAACATTGTAACATCTGATACAGTGGCATTAACTATTGGAATAGGGTTCTGCATAATTTCATCATTTTCTATTTGTATACCCTAGGGACTACAAGGGGAGAGTATTACCAATTATGCCTAGTTGCTATGCAGTATTGAGGCTTCCGTATCCCGGACAGGAATTTCATCTGTACGGCTACTGTGAATTATAATTATCCTGCCGTCACTAGTTGATGGACATAGTATTCATATAGCTACAACTACCAGTATGACGATTGGACACCGGGACGCTGAAACCGTGCCTTGTTTCAATTATCAACCCGGAGCCCTCAACCCCAAATGCGACATTGCTATTTAGGTCTCGATATACAAAATATGTTGTACAAAAAATTTGAGACATGGCATCTGACATGAACCTTTTGACATCTCATATCATATAAATGATCGCAAAACAACCAAACCACACCAACCTAAAGTCAACCCTGAGACTACAACACCAAAACCCTAAACACCTAAACCCCTCAACCACTAAACCACTAAACCCCTCAACCCTAAACCTTTCAAACCCCAAACGCTACCCATAGGCCCCATAGTAGTTCCTTTTTGGGATTACCAAATCTGAACCCCAAAAAGGAGCTACTTTGGGGCCTATGGGTAAACCCCACAAGATGAGCTCTAAATCCGAATAACCAAGCACTAAGTCCCCTAAACCCTAAAGCCTAAAACCTAAAACCCTAAAACCCTAAACCCTAAAGCCTGAAACCCTACAACCCTAAACCCTAAACCCCTAAAATCCTAAAACCCTAAAACCCTAAACCCTAAAGCCCTAAACCCTCAACCCTAAAGCCCTGAACCTAAAGTCGGGTTTCGGAAATGCAGTGGACTGCACGGCCGGCAGATCGCTCGCCAGAAGCAACGTCTGCTCCGACGTCCTGCACGATGCATGCCTAAACCCTAGGGTTTTCCTTTAAAGGGATCTACCAGGGTTCTATAAGGGCTCTAAAGGGTTCAGGGTTTTGAAGAAAGTTTAGGGTTTTAGGCTCTAAAAAACCCCCAGGACCCTTTGCCTACGGGTCGCCGTGCACCAGCCCACGGGCAGCACGCGGCCACCGGAGAAAGCCGCCTCGCTAGCCGAGGGCCTCGGTCTCTTCCTTTTCTGGGTTAGGTTTAGGGGTTTAGTGGTTTAGGGTTTTGGATTTGAAGTTTAGGGGTTTAGGGCTTTGGATTTGGGGTTTAAGGGTTCCGGGTTTAGGGTTTGTAAGGTTTAGGGTTTAGTTGGGTTTAAAGTCTTGGGGTCGAAACGTCTGGGGGTCTTGGGCAGTTGAAGGGCTCTTAGGGGTTGGGCCTTTTGGTGTGCCGAGGTTGCCAGTGATTTTTGGGGTTCGATAAGGGCTTCAGTCTGGGCATTCGGTGTGCCTCGATAATGCAGAACGAATATGGGACTACCTCGCCTTGAGAGGAGCGCTGACGGGCTTGGGGTCTAGGGATCAGGGGTTGCGAGCGACTTGGGATTTCGCCATCACTGACACTTGTGAATTTCAGGGATGGCAGGGTTTGGGGGTGTAGGGTTTAAGGGTCTCTGAGAGCATATCTACACATGCTATCTGACTGAAACCCAAAACCCCGAAACCCAATAGGACCCGTCTAGGAATGCAACGCGTTTCAGAAACGTTAGCTATGGAACCCTCGAGAAAGAAGAAACACGCACACCTACGAAATCCTGCAAAGGCCCATCGAACAGTTCTAAATACAGTGAACCCCAGAAAGTTGGAACATGGGTTTAGGAGGATTGGTGCTAGGATCCCCTATACCTTAGCTTAAGGGCATGAGGATATTGATGTTCCAACTTTCTGGCTTCTACTATAGCCTTATAAAACCCCGATGGCTCCTACAAACAAACGCCTGTAGACAACCTTTACACAACACGTGCAGAAAACCGATTGCCGGCTCACACTTCCGAGCAGCAAAGGGAGCAAGGCGGCGCTGCTGTCCGGGCTGCAATCAGTGTCTGCCATGAACTGGAGGCCTCTATGGGGTAGGGTTTAGGGTTTATAGGCAGGTTTAGGGTTTAGGGTTGAGAGTTTATGGGGTTTGGTGTACTTCAAAGGGTTTGAGAATCCATGAAGCGCTCTACAAAAGCAATGTACGCGTTTTTGCAGAGTTCGACAACGGTTTTGCCAGAGTTCCAGAAGGGTTTCTGACAGGATCTTATAGTCTGGGGGTTTGGATTTGGTGCTTAGGGCTTTGAGCTTTGGGGGGGGGGGGGGGNGGTGTTTGGTAAGTGTTTTTTTTGTTTTGGTGTTGTAGTTTTGGTGTGTGGGGTTTGGGGTTGGTGGGGGGGGGGGGTTAAGGGCTCAGAAAGACGTACAGACGTACATGCCGGGTCTTTCTGGGCTTTTAAGTGTCCAGGGAGCAAAACGTATACACTTTTATTTCATAATGGTTCCTTTAAGAAAAAAAAGTCTTAAAGTATGGTACTCCAAAGCCCAGGTTTAGAGCCTGATCCACGTGCGTGTGCGCTCTGGGGAGCGAGAGCGGGTTTGAAGGTTTCGGGGTTCGGGCCAGGGGCTCCAGAAGGGATTTATGCCGACTCCTCACACCGTATATTCTACAGCCCAAACCCTCGAACAACTCTGCATTTTGGTGGCTTTTGAGAGCCAGAAAGCACTCACAAACGCTAAGAACTCGGCTTTGAAGTAACCAGAGAGGAAAGTACAGAATGGTTCCCTTTAAGTAACCGGTCCCACAAAAAGTATTAAAGTGTGGTCCTCCAAAGCCCAGAGAAATGTTCGAGGCCTGTTGGCGCAGTGAGCAAGAGCCGCGCTGCCGCACTGGCCGTGGTCTCTGCCGCCTTGAACGAGAAGGCCGCCACGTAGACCGCGCCCAGCCTAGCAAAGGGGGGCTTAATGACTCGAGTAGGCTTCCTTTACCCATAGGCCCCATAGTAGTTCCTTTTTGGGATTACCTTATAGGATTCTAAATATGGGTGGTTGTCAAAATTAGGGGCCCTTTTTGGGTACCCTAAATATGAGGTGCCGTACTATATTAGGAACCCAAAAAGGGACCCTAATTTTGACAACCACCCAAATATGAACCCCCAAAAGGAGCTACTATGGGGCTTATGGCTACGTTAACCCTCCAAAACCTACTTTTTTGGTAGGGTCCCTATAAAATCTATATTAGGGTTTATAATAAGAACCCACAAAAAAGTCGGTTTTGGTAGGTTAGGATGAGGCTTCAAGGGCTGAAGGGAGCCCAGACCTTAAGCCTTAAACGATCAACTCCAAGCGTCAAGATCCCAGAGACCCCAAGATCCCTTAATTAAGGAATATACCCTTAAGTCATATTAGTAGGGATCCTACGATAATTTAGGGCATATTCCTTAATTAAGGAATATACCTTAAATCATAAGTTAGGGATCCGGGATCCTACTATAATTTAGGGTCTATTCCTTAATAAAGGGTTATTGGAGTCTCTGGGATAGGAGCCCTGCGCCCTTCGGGGCGAAGCCGCTCAACCTTGAAGGGTTTAGGGTTTAGGGGTTTAGGGTTTAGGGCTTCGGGTCTAGGGTTTAGGGTTTAGGGTTTAGGATTTAGGATTTAGGGTTTAGGGTTTAGGGTTTAGGGAGAAGCCACTCAACCTTAACCCCCAAACAGGAAGTCCACAGCCCGAACCATGAATCCGAATCTCACAACTTTCAAAAGCCACATTTTTATAAGACCCGAAGCCAGCAGCTTCTAGAACCCTCATAACCTAAACCCTTAACCTTATCCCTTCTCCAAACATCTCTAGAACCCTTCAAGGACCCTTAAAGGGACCCTTAAAAACCCTTTAAAGGGACCCTTGAAGACCTTGAAGGGGACCTTTAAAGGGACCCTGGAGGCTGGGCTCGTTCCCCTTTTCTCGCCTTCTCGTCTCCGCCGCTGCGGCGGCCGAGGTAAAGGCGAATATCTGCCAGTGGCTTGCGCTCGGCTTGGGCTGAGGATTCGGATCTGGGACTATAAGGGTTTAGGGCCAATTTAAATATGGGTCGAGGGTTTCGGGGTTTATGATTTGGATGAGGGATTCGGGCTGATAACAAGTTTTAACCAGGTTTTAGTAAGATTTTTAAGCATTTATTGAAAGGGCACCGGTATACTGCATTATGTTGATATAAGGACTACAGGGGGATGCTCTTCACTACTTAGTTCAAGATCTTTAGACATGTGCCGGTTGGCACTGGACGCCGTTCAGGATCTCGCGTTTAGGGGATGTTTGGGTTTAGGAAACGAGGCGTCGATCGCCGGGGCTTGCGGTTTAGGCTTTACATGCGTAGGGGCGTAGGTCGATGGATTTCAGAGGTTTGGGATCTGGGGTGGGTTCGGGTTTAGGGTCGCGCATCGAGGGTTTTTTGCGCGTGGGAGTTGGGTTAGGGCTTCAGGGCTTAGGCCCCAGCTTTCGAGCTTCGGACATAGGAGTGGACCCAGTCTGTGATGCGTACAGAGGCATCCTTAAACCACTTCAGCCCAAATCCCTAAACCCCCAAAATCCCTGCCACGAGCATGAGCGCGAGCTACTTCGGCTTGCTACCGGAAGCCCCATGTCCATTCTTGCTGTGCCCTTTGTCAAAGCTAACGATGTCAGGAGTCTTCAAAGTGAGGCTTCGTCGTCAGCTGTTCTTGCTTGCAGTACTGTAATGCCGCAACCAGCAAGCGGCTCAAGGCCTCTAACACCGTCGGCGGACGGAATTGTCCAAACTATGGCCTCAAGGGCAAATTCAAACTGAACCCCTCCTGAAGCTCTCTATTTTGGCCGTCTCCGGCGCGCGGCTATCGGGTCTGAAAAACGGGGGGGGATGGGGGGGAGGGGGGTGAGGAGGGGATCTGCGTTGAGCAATTATTCCAGCTTCTGTGCAGCGAGGAAGGGACCCACGGCTTCTCGCCCAGGTGGCTTTCCTTACCTTTGGTTAGTAGGGAATGGAATGGGGTACAATTATAACTACTATTACTACCATTCTTCCATTCCCTACTCACCGAAGGTAGGTTTGTCCAGAGAAGCGGAAAGTTGGTGGACTCCATTGTGAGATCAACAGGGATATCGGCCCGATCGGATCGTCACCAACATGCTCGGTCTCGGCTGCATCTTCCAGAAATGCCGCCATGGCAACCAAAGCTTTCAAGGCACGTCGACACCGAAGAGGGCCCGCAGCAAGAGCTTGTTAAAGGCATTGTTCGAGGGAAGGTCGTAGTGAAAGTTGTCCCACATGAACGAGCAATTCATGTCTTTGACCTTCCAGTTCGCTGTCAGATTGGAGACGTCATACATGTGCCAGCCGCGCTCCGCGAATTTGTGCTTCTGGTACATGTCGGCATAAACCCCGTTGACCTGGGCTTTTAAGTAACCCGGGAGAAAAAAGTAGAAACTTTTATTTCATAAGGGTTCCTTTAAGAAAAAAAGTATTAAAGTATGGTACTCCAAAGCCCAGTGACAGTGGTGAGGAAGGCCTGGGGATTCTCTCGCGAGGTAAGCAGTCGGGTCTTGAAATACATCTGGGCGCTGGGTCTCGCTTCCTGGCTTCCCACTGGGAGCTTCATGGGTAGCTATAAGTGGGGGTATAAGTCCCCCAATATGGCCTATAATTGCGGTTACCCTTCTTATAACTCCACCTGTATGGGTAGTTATAAGTCCCCCAATATGGGTTATAATTACAGTTACCCTACCTGTAACTGGGTATAAGTCCCCCAATATGGCCTATAATTACAGTTACCCTACTTATAACTCCACCTGCAACTACCCATGAACCTCCAAGCAAGCATACCCTTCGCTACGGCACGAGCAAAGTCCAAAATCCCAACAAAACCCACGCCGCTAAGCCCTAAACTTTAAACCCACCCTAAAACCCGTAGCCCTACACCAGGAGAGGATTCTTTGGATCTCCGACAATAGCCGTGATGGAATTTGAAAAGGAAGTCTCACAGGAAGCTGTTGTCAACTACAAACACTATTCCCGACGGTTCCTCACCAGAATGTCCACCTATACCCAGTTCTAGTTAATCATGTATCAAACTCTTGAACCTCACACCTTAGTCGCTGAGTTCATAAGCCCCCCCAAAAGTTTCACTTTTGGTTTTATAGTGGATATCCCAAAAAGTGTAAAGTGTATCCACTCAGCTACTAAGAACCTCACACACTGAGCCCCAAACCTTGTTGCAGGAACCTTTGTCATTTGTAGAGCCCTCGGAATCCGCACAGCCGGGATTCTTGAATCCCCCGAACCCTAAACCCTATAAACCCTAAACCCCAAAACCCTAAACCCTATAAACCTTAAACCCTATAAACCCCTCAACCACCTTTAAGGGACCCGCCAGCAGCCGGGATTCTTGAATCTTCTAAACCCCACACCCTTTAAGGCCTTTTAATAAGGCACCCTAAGCAGCCGGGAGTCTTGAATCTCCGTGAAGAGCTGGGCCACATCTTCTTGCCGCCAGGCCGCGATCTCCTCCCAACCCGGATGGAAGACCACCTGGGCTTAGGGTTTTATGGGTTTATGGGTTTAAGGGTTTAGGGGCTTAGGGGTTAAGGGTTTAGGGTTTAGGGGTCTCCGGGTTTTCGGGCGGTTTAGTGGGTGTTAGGGGCTTTGGGCTTCGGGGCTTCTGGGGTTTTGGGGTTAAGGGGTTTGGGTTTTGGGGATCTAGGGATCTACTTGGAGGCCCTTTTGACTTAGTAAGTCTACTTAGTATCCCCTAGAAACCATACTATAATCCCCCATAACCCACCTTACTAACCCTACTTACTAAGTCAAAAGGGCCTCCAAGTAGGGATCTAGGGATCTAGGGATCTAGGGGAAAAATGTTCAGGGGTATAGTGTTCAGGGTTTAGGGGTTTAGGGGTTCGGGGGGTCTTCGGGGTTTCGGGGTTTCGGGTTTAAGGGTTTTGGGTTTAGGTG
>BGNK01001143.1:118947-130850 GCA_003297005.1 Symbiodinium sp. clade A Y106 | reverse complement strand
GGGGGTCCTGTTCTTGGAGGCCCTTTTAGGTGGGTTATGGGGGATTATGATATGGTTTCTAGGGGATACTAAGTAGACTTACTAAGTCAAAAGGGCCTCCAAGTATTATCCAAGTATTACAAGACCTACCTGTTTGGGGTTGCTTATTCTCACACTTTTCCTTCTATAAGAAGTCCCTATAAACAAAACTACCTTGTCAGGGCTCCTTGTTATTATTTCCTGGTTTAGGTGGGGGAGGGTCCTGTTCGGGGTGGATTTTATGGAAGACTCCGCGGGATCCCTGAAGCTTTTTGAAGCGGAGAGGCGAAGTCAGGTTGGAGGCCGACCACAAGGCTCGCGAGCTCTCTCATGCTGGTCACATTCCTGGGCTCAGGGTTTAGGGTTTAGGGTAAGTTTAGGGTTTAGGGTTTAGGGTAAGTTTAGGGTTTAGGGTTTAGGGTTATTTTGCTCACATTCCTGGCTGTTTGTCCGGAGCCCAATCGAAAATACCAGAAAAGGCGTCTAAAGTATACAACTCCCTGTGGACCTAAACCTCAAACCTAAAGGACCTAAAGGTTGGTTCATTCCCCCTTACAGTAACTGTTACCACAATGGGTAATAGGAGTTATAATAGCCCCCTGAATAAGGCCCCTTTAAGGACAGTTACTGGGAGGGGGAATGACCCAACCTAAAGGATAACAACCCTGGACCCTAAACCTACAGGACCCAAAGGATAGAAGCCCTAAACCCTGAGCCCAAACGGCCCAAAGGAAAAGCCGCAGCCAGGCTCCATCTAAACCTTAAACCTAAACCACTTAAAGGATAAAACCCCGAATCCTAAAGGATATAAAGGATATCTTCCTCAAAAAGAGCCCAGGCTCCATCTGGAGGGTATCTGAAGGATGTTGCACTCGTTCGGCCCGCAAAAGCAGTTGCACTGGTCCACACTGGTGCCCTCCGCCCTCCAGTGTCCCTGCCTTAACCCACCAAAACCTAGCGTTTTGAGGACTTATACAAGGAAATAGTAATAAGGAACCCTGACAAGGTAGTTTTTTTTATAGGGACTTCTTATAGAAGGTATAAAATTAAAACGTGTGACAATAAGCAACCCCAAACAGGTAGGTCTTGTAATAGGGCCCAGGTGCATGATGTTCGTACCAAACCTCTGCAGGTAGGTGATTGCTAGCATCTTTTCCTCGGCTCTTGTTTTGAAGAAAGCGAAACGTTCAAGAAGTTGCGATAATAGGGTTTAAGGGTTGAGGTTTAGGGTTTGAAATTTAGGGTTTTTAAACGACCATCTTGCTTCATGTGGATTGCCCCTGGTGGTAATTGAGTTCAAAATCTTGAAGCAAGAACTTGCATGGCAAACTATGGTGACCTTAAGCCTAGGTAAAACCTCCTACTCAACCCCATTATGCCAGCGTAGACTTAGACCACAAACCCAGACATAAACTATGCTGACCTACAACCCTCTAATGCCAGGGTAGACTTAGAGCCCAAACCCTAACCCCTAAACCCTAAACCCTAAACCCCGAAACCCAAAACCCTGAAAGAACACCTGCTAGACTCGGCCGTCCAAGCCCTACACCCCGAGTCCAGCACCACCCCCTCAGGCTCCCAAGACATCCCAAGACCAACCCCTATCTATATTATCTATATTTGTAGTTAGATAGATAGGTATATATGTAGATAGATAGAAATATATATGCATATATATATATATGTTTTCTATAATTACATCGGTTAGTACATATCCCATCACTGCGACGCTGTAGTGGGAGCAGGACCGGAGACGGAGACCCACGGATCTGCGGCGGGCATGTTGAGAGGCGAAACACGAGTCGCACCGACAATGCGCACGGCACGGGAATTTTGGAAGGCGGAAATGCTCGGGATATGTGATGCACAAACGATTCCCAAGCCCCAAAAACTTGTGGCACTGCAGTGGGAGCACGATTGCCAACTTGGAAGATTCAAAACTGGCACAGTTCCACACCCTTGTACATCGTCAATGCATATGTTGAGAAGAATATCACCCTGCCGTGATTTCTGATCTCATGGGCGAGTTCGCCCAACCCCACGAGCGCCAAAGTCGCGACTTTAGTCGAATACTATGGGGGTGGCCTATTTCGGGGGGCTGCTTGCAATACCAGGAAACATACACATGCAATTACCCAAGCCTATTCCAAGTACTGAAACCCATATACTATGTGCACCGCTCCACAGCGGGAGCCGCAGCTGGGCGTGCCCCTGGTGTTGCTGCCAGCTGGATCCCTTGAACGTAAGAACACCATAATGCTGGCACGCCGCTTTGCAAAGAAAAGCCTTGTGGAATCCCGCCCGAACTCCCTGAACCCTAGACCCTAAAAACGCGCAACAGACCTTTACATCCCCATGAACCCTTACAAACCCTGACCTTAAACTAGCACAACCCAAATTTTTGTAGGTTCTCATTATACATCCTAATACGGGCTTTATAGGGACCCCTACAAGAAAAAGAGTAGGTTTTGGTACACCTTAAATACACAGGAGCCCAGTCACCGGGTTTCGGTAGTAGTGATGCTCCACTGCAAGAGTTGGTCGCCAGGGTTTGGTGCGGAAGCCTCGATGCTCTTTGCTGAAGGCTGGGCTCTGGAGTTCAGGGTTTCGGGTTTCGGGTTTAGGGTTTAGGGTAAGTCTACTTAGTATCCCCTAGAAACCATATTATAATCCCCCATAACCCACCTTACTAACCCTACTTACTAGGTCAAAAGGGCCTCCAAGTAGGGTTTAGGGTTTGGGGAGTTTCGGGTCTAGGGTGTGGGGTTTAGGGTTGAGGGCTCGGCTTGCTTCTGGGGAGTTCTGGATTCGGGTGTTGGCCTCAATACGGGGTCTCACAAACTAGACCGGCAGCGGCGTGTGTTTCAGTCCTTCTTCCGGGAGTTTCAGAAACAAGGGAACCCTGCAAAAGGCCCACAAATAATACTGTTTGGGTTCTGCATAAATCTCAGGGAGAGTGATTCAAACCCTAAGCTTTTTGGTTTAAGGCTTAAGAGTTTAGTGTTGAGTCTGCCCTGATGGTGTAAGGTTCAGCGTCACGATTTAGTTAGGGTTTAGACAGCCGTTATACTAAATTTGCCAGGAAGGGGCAGTTGCACATGTCGTGCCGCAAAATGTGGCTGGTCCGGTTGAACCTAGTTTCCCGATAGGGAAAGCACAGGAAAAACAACAGAAAAATCTATATTAGCCTGAAAAAGCCCTTATAACGCACTGCAAACCAGTTTAAAGACGGAAAAAACCTACAATGCCATTATACAACCACTTATGTACCCTGTTCTGCACAAGGAGGAGCCAGTGGTTGTAGCCCTTTGTAGTTTGCTCCACGCTGGCTAGGAAGGCCATGTTTTTGTCCGTGGCAAAGGCATCGTAGGTGAAGAAGTACCTTGACGGAAAAACCCAAACCCCAAAACCCCCACGCCCTAAAACCCCGAAATCTAAAACCCTGAAACCCTAAACTCTGAAGCCTAAACCTTAAGAAGGTAGATCCTGGCAGGATATGTTAGGATAAGGTACGCCAGGGACGCATACTGATAGCGCATACGGGAGTCGCCGATGAGCACGATGTGCTTGTTCCAGTAGAAAGGTGGCCTGGACTGTGTTCAAAACAAACCCTAAACCCTAAACCCTAAACCCTGAACCCTAAACCCTAATCCCTAAACCAACTGTTCAGTAAACCCAATTTTGGAAAGGAAGATCCTCTAAGGGCCCTATAGGGTTCCATAATGGGGTCCCCTTTAAGGGGTACTCTCGGGATCTGTTTTTGGGGTCCCCTGTTAAGGGGGTTTATTTGTGATATAAGAATGGGGAACCCTGCAAAGAACAAAAAGTAAAACAAACAAGTGGGTGGTTGTCAAAATTATGGTCCCGTTTTGGGCCCCTAATATAGTACGGCACCTATTATTTAGGGTACCCAAAAAGGGGACCCTAATTTTGACAACTACCCAAGTATACCACAGAAGCACCTAGTGGCTCTTTGGGCACTGGAGGAGCTTGAGGCATCCTCAACCAGGAGCCGCAGTGCATGGAGCTGCAGATAGGGCCCGACGTTGCGCTGGTAGTTGTAACAGTTGAAGAATCGGGCAAAGTAACGTCCGGCTGCCCACTTCTTGCGACTGGGGGAACGGTTGTCTCGGATTCTGAGGTAAAAAGGTGGAAATCCGCTAGGATGCTTTGGGCGTCCCAGGGCTTGAGTGACGGAAGAAGCGAGGCCGCCGCCACTCCGAAGCCGAAGCAACAAGCAGCCCGGAGACACCCAACTCCCGCTGAATCCGAGGCCTCCACCATACTCCGGGACTCAGGTCGCTCTCAGCTCTTGGTCTTGTCGAAGAAACATCGAATCGGGGCAAAAAGGAGGGAGGGGGGCTTCCCCTGTATGGGCTCAGACTGCTTGAGGTTAAGACTTGCTGTCGCTAGGCTAAAGACCCCAGGCACTAGATCCTGTACTGTCTTCACAAGTTTGCAGACTGGGGGTAGGACCTGTGGGTGGGTCGAGTATGTCATCTGGCACGGCAAGTGGGGTTTCGGGCTTCGCGTTTTCACGGCCACTTGGAGCCTGCAGAAGCTTTCAGACCTTCTTCTGCTACTTATGAGTAAAATAAATATGAGAAGATTCCCCACCCTACAGTAGGAGACCTTTTGAGGCTTTTTTTCGATCCCTGAAAGGTGTCCAGCCAGGCCACCAGGCACACAGCATCTTTGGCTGTGAGCCATGAAACAGCTCCCGGATTTCGGAGACGAGATGAAGGCGTTTTGGGGTTTAGGGTTGATTACTGTATATAGGCTTATGGGATTAAGGGATTACAGTAAACCCCAAAAAGCTGGAAACAGGATTAAGGCCAAATAGTGCTGGGATTCCCTATACATTACTCTTAAGGATTGAGGCTATTGGGTTTCCACCTTTTGGGCTTCTACTGTAAGGCTTTATGGTTTAGGGCTTAGAGGCAAACCCTAAACCCTAAACCCTAAATCCTAAAACCCTAAACCCTAACCCCTAAACCCCTAAACCCTAATGTAGGGTTATTGGATTCAGGCCTGATGGCTAAGAAGAATATCCGATGCTACCAAAGGAGACCTCTCGGCCTCTGCGTCTGTGAGCCCATTTTTTTTTTAATGGGCTTAGGGGGTTTAGGGTGTAGGCGTTAGGGGATTTAGGGTTTACCTGTGGCCCAAAAGACCTATATATAGAAACCATAATAAGGAACCCTGAAAAGGTAGGTCTTTTCGGAGTGCAGGAAGAAGTGATTTCCCTCTCTTCTTCAACAACCGGGCCCCAAAAAGTTCAAACTTCCCTAAAGCCCTAAAGCCCTAAAGCCCTGAAGCCCTGAAGCCCTACACCCCTAAAGCCCTAAGTCCTACGTATCTAACCCCTAACCCCCTAAACCCCTAAACTCCTAAGCCCTGAACTCTAAACCCCTAAACCCCGGAACCCTAAAACCCTAAAGCCCTAAACCCCTAAGTCCTATCTAAGGTCCCTGAAGGCTCCCACCCTGACAGATCTGGGGTCTGAAATTTGTCCAAGCCGGGCCGTAGCTCTCGCTCGGTCCCTGAAATGAGGGTCTTAGGGTTTAGGGTTTGGGGTTTAGGGTTTAGGGTTTGGGGTTTAGGGTTTAGGGCTGAGGAGTTTAGGGTTTGGGGTTTAGGGTTTAGGGTTTAGGGCTGAAATGCGAGCTTCTTGCACGTTTGGTTTATGAGTAAAGCCTAAACCCTAAACCTTACTTATGAGGGCGCTATTAAGGGCTTATGCAATTACCCATAGGCCCCATAGTAGTTCCTTTTTGGGACTACCTTATAGGGTTCTATGAACCCCAAAAAGGAACTACTTTGAGTGTTTCTGAGGCTGGTGTAACAACGGATGTGCACCGCAACACCTTCATCCTGCCAGCTTTCACTTACCAACGCTTGGGTTTAGGGTTTAGGCTTTGCCCACAGGCCCATAGGACCCATAGTAGCTCCTTTGGGGATTACCTTATAGGGTTCTAAATATGAACCCCAAAAAGGAACTACTTTGGGGCCTATGGGTAGTGCTTTGGTGGGCATATAGGGCTTATAGTGTGTCGGCCTTGCTTTTATCGGCTTTAGAGATTCTTGTGGCTTGTAGGATCTAGAGCTGGCAGACATACAGTAGAAGCCAGAAAGTTGGAACATGGCTTTAGGATTCATGCTGGGATTCCCTATACTTTACTGTAACGGCATGAGGCCAGTGATGTTCTGCTATAGGAAGTTCAGGCACTACTGTTGATTCCGCAAAGCCTGCAGACCCGGGAGAACGAACTCGGAAGGTTCAGGGCTTAGGATTCAAGGTTCAGGATAGGGTTTGAGGGTTTAAGGTTTGGGATTACTTGGAGGCCCTTTTGACATGGTAAGTCTACTTAGCATCCCCTAGAAACCATATTATAATCCCCCATAACCCACCTTACTAACCCTACTTACTAAGTCAAAAGGGCCTCCAAGTAGAGGTGTTGTTCGTGCATGGAACATCGGCTCCGACTCTAAGCGATCCTGGTGAGGGGCCCTGAATGATTTGACTGGAGCACAAATATAAGGACTACAAGGACGGTCTCTGGATCCCTACAATCCACAGCCCTACACTCCTGCACCCAAACCTAGTGTTCAGTTGCAAGAGGGAGACTCTCGCTGCCTTTTTTGAACAAAGCTGTGTGTTTATGCATCTATATGTTTAGACATCTACACGCACATGTGTGTTAAAGAAGTATACCTCCGTATATGAAACTCTAAAGCAATGACAAGACTAAAGCCGACGGTTCTCAAACCGCACGCCTCCAACCGCGGAACGGAGTTCAACTCGGCAGCTGTGGAAGCCCCAGGAAGGTAGCGCGAGACCTGCAGGTTCTTCAGGCTTGTAATAATGCCAATAATAATGCTAACTTAAAGACAATAGCAACAATATAATGCTACAGATAATAATAACGATGATAACAATGCTAAAGACAATCATAACAATCATAACGATAAGAAGCAAAACGGTGATGTTAGTCTGTTTAAGTGTGGGGGACCTTTCACTCCACGAGGTGGTCGGCTGGCCCATTAATCCTTAAGGTCACGAGGCTTGGGTTTTAGGGATAGCATGACAACCTCTTCAAGATCATTATCCTCTACAGTATTACCCACACGGGCCAACCTGATCTAGCCCTGAGCTCCAAACTACCTTCGAACCACAAAGCTCCGAAGTAGCATTTAGGGCTCCGAGTCTCTCTCTAAACCCTAAACCCTCAACCCTAAACCTTAACGTCCTGAAACCCGGAAACCCGAGAGCGTCAAACGATGAAAGGAAGGGCTGTTGCCGGCTGGAGGGTTGTATAGACCTCGTTTGGATCTGGATGTCTGAACTCAGAGGTCGTCTATGCCAGGGTAATGATACTCTGACCACCGAAGCAGCCAGCATCAACCCATCAATTGAAGGCCCTCGTCAAACCAAAAGGCTAACGCCCGTCTCCAGCTCCAAAAGCCCAAGAGCTAAGCCTTCCCAAAAGAAGACAACAAATAAAGCCCTTATAGGAACCCTTGTTATAGATCCCTTCAAAGGAAGCCTTAAAGGGACCCTTAAAGGAACCGTATTCTAATTATTAAGGCTGAGCACGAAACTCCCGGGCTCCCAAATTCTCACCCATAGCCGTTTTGAGACCTCAAAGGGCCTGGGTTTAGGGTTTAGGGTTTAGGGCTTAGGGTTTAGGGTTTTGAGACCTCAAAGGGACCGCATCGAGAACTTTTATGGAACCCCTCAAGAACCCCTGTAGAATCCATAATGGGTTTGCCCATTGTGGAACTTAGAAAACCCTTAAGGACAACAACAAAACAAGCCCAAACCCTTGTACAAAAAATATAAAAACCCAACTTAGTTGCTGAGTTCATAAGCCCCAAAAAGTGTACACTTTTAGCTTTATAGTAGGTAATAAAATCCCAAAAAATGTAAAGTGTATCCACTCAGCTACTAAGCCAAACCCAGATCCGCCTACAGATCCCATCCAGCCCTAAACCCGTAAACACCCAAACCCAAAGTCCTTATAATTAGGGTAACTCCATTTAGGGCACTTATAACTCTACTTACAACCCACCTACTAAGTCCCCTGCCCCTTCATGTAAAAGCCCTAAACCCCTAAACACCCAAACCTAAAGTCCTTAAAACAGCTGGAGCCTCGCGCCCTCGCGCCGTGACGGCTCGCGCAGACCAGCCCGAGCTACTGGTGAGGCGCCTGAATCCGCACACACGATGTTTCTAACCCTTTGCAGTACTTCTTTGGAGAGGCCAATTCTTGGGGTTCTATGTTGGAGCTCCCTGAAATTTCCACATATAAATCTATTTCTGTTGCCAGGACCTGTGCGGATGCTTCTGAAACCCCGAAAGAAGCTTCAGAGGACCGGAATCCTACAAACGGAGTATAGCAAAGAATAAGAACAAAAACGTACACAGAAAAACAAATCGGACGCTAACACTCGACGCTGCTGCAAAACCTTCCTTGCCACATGGAGCCTGCACAAACAGCCTGAAGCCACTCAACCCTAAAACTCTGTGCCCGTAAGATCCTAATCAGCCTTAACTCCTGAAACTTTCCCAACTACCACTAACCCCTTAACCACTGTGGCCCTATCCTTACAGAACCCAGCAAGGATTTACTCTAGAGCTCGTGAATTAAATCAACTTAGACCAAAGGCCTCAGAAACCAACCCCTCGAATCCCCGAACCCTAAACCCGAAACCCTAAACCCGAAACCCTAAACCCTAAACCCGAAACCCTAAACCCGAAACCCTAAACCCTAAACCCTAAACCCGAAACCCCAAAAGGCCCCAAAGGCCCCAAAGGCCCCGTAGCAAGGAAGCTCAGACGGTGACCTCACAAGTCCGGCAGGGAGCAGCACGGAGTTGAGGACGAAGTGATACCAGACATCCGCCAGGAAGTAGCCTCCTTTCTAGGGCTTTATGGTGAGAGGTTCATGGGTAATTATAAGTGGGGTTATAAGTGGGGCGCTCTTTCTAGGGCTGTAAGGTGTAGGATAGGGGCTTACTTAGAGCTTCATGGATAATTAAAAAGTGGGCTTCTAAGAGGGGCCCCGTTTCTACGGCTTTAAGGTGTAGGTATAGGGGCCTTAAATATTTAGAATAGGGTTTTGGGGTATGTGAAAAAATAACTATAACTACACTTATTATAGTAAGGAACCCCCTTTCTAGGGGTATAAGGTGTAGGGGCTTATGTACCAGGACCCTCCTTGTACCCTCAAACAGGGGCATAGGGTCTAGGTAGTGTGTTGGGAATAGGAGCTCCCATTGAAGCGGCTTGCCGAGGCACCGTTGGGAAGGCAGATGGAGGCCACACCCGCAGAAATCCCGCAGCTGCAGCCCGCCGGAGGGTTCTGGCCGGCCTGACGCAGATGGCTTTTGTGGGAGGTTAGGGTTTACGTAGGATTGAGGAAAAAAGGAAGAGGATTTGGCGAGTGGGATGATTGAGTGTTTAAACAAGATGGGAAAGAAACCCGAGATAATTTCTACAGACGACGTGAGAACATAGAACATCATAGAACGAGGGCGCATCCAAATTTTAGCGAAGGGGCCATCAGAACTTTTAAAGATATGTTGTATAGGAAAGTTGAAGCGGATGAGAAAAAAGGAAAACACAGCATCCAATGGCCAGGTTACATATTCTAAATATATATTATTGACCTACGAAATTTATGTTCCCGCTTTGCGCCTGCAATGATAAATAATTACTACTAATATCATTATAGTACTAGAAGCAATAATAATGGTAATAATAGTACTAATAGCACGAATAATAATAGCAACTTCTAGTAATACTATTACTATAGTTTCTTAATTATCACTACTATTGATACTATTGTGGCTGCTTGCTGTGAGAGACGCAAAGCAATTCAAAGACCCTCGGAGACTGAACAATAGTCATGACCGGCACCAAGAAACATGCTGAAGCCGTAAATTACCGCAACAAGAATAGTAGCAGCACTACTAATAAAGACAATAGTCACCACTAGTGTGATTCATAGCTATTACTCTTTGGCTTCATTGCCGTCGCCACCTTGTTGCAAAACCTTTTTCCTACTATCGGTAAATTATTAGAATAGACCATTTCCATTTTCTAGGGTTAGGGATTTCGGGATGGGGAATATGGTTTTTCTATTGGGGTATCGGTCTATGGGGTTGAGGTTGGGGGTTTTCTATAGGGGTTGTGGGTAGTTCCATAGTATGGTTTCAGTATGTGGATCTTACTATGGGTCTTTCGGTGGGGTGGGGGTTGAGGTATAGGTTGTTATGGTTTTGGGTCTTCAGGTGAGTTATTCCTAGGGTTCTGTCTATGGGTCTTGGATGGGTTGAAGGTTGAGGTATAGGTTGTCATGGTGTGGGTGCTAGGGGGTGTGCATGGTTTGAAAATGGAAATGGTCATTGCTAACTAAATAAACCCTACGGATGAACTAATCGAGGACAATCCATGAAGCCTCTTCTTTTGATACGTGGCGGAGCTTTCTCACAGTTTCCGTTTCATGCAAGTAGAAAAAATTATGTTGAGCTAGTTGTACAAGTAGAGCAAACTTGTCTTGCTGTAAACGGCAGCGCTCTCACACAAGGATCGAGTATGCCAAGCAGGCCGTGTATTCTCCGAGGACCAAGATGGGAGTTTTCGAAAATAGGACACCCTAATATAGTACTCTAAATAGTAAGATCCTTATTATAAGGACCCCAAATAAGGCACCCCTAATTTTTGGAAACTCCCGGATGGACGTTCTTCTTCGGCCCTGTTCCACAGCCCTCTCACGTGCTGCCCCAGCATCTCTCCCCGGAGGTCCAGTGCGTCACGGTTTAAGGTTTAGGGGCTTAGGGTTTAGGGTTTAGGGGCTTAGGGTTTTCGGGGTTTAGGATTTAGGGGCTTAGGGTTTATAGGGGTTTAGGGTTTAGGGGTTTAGGGGTTGAGGGTTCAGGGCGGCCACTCTCACGTTTGTCAGCACATCCAGTTCGTGCCCGGAACATAGCCGGTGAATGTACACGCTGTCTGAAGGTGGCATGCGGTACACCGATGGTATCGCAGAACCCTAGACCCCGAAAGCCCCAGCAACCTAAAACCCCCCAAAGCCCGAAAAACCTAAAACCCCTATACTAAAGCCCGAAATACCTAAAACCCCTAAAGCCCGAAAAACCTAAAATCCTCAAAGCCCGAAAAACCTAAAATCCCCAAGCCCTGATTTCTAGGCGCCCGAAGCCCTGAAGCCGTCCAACCCTACAGCCTTAAACCATCGTAATATGGGGGCCTTACTAATTAGAATAGGGTTCCTTTACAAGGGTCTATAAGGGTTCCTTTAAAGGGGCCTATAAGGATTACTATAAGGGTCTATAAGGATACTATAATATAGGGGCCTTAATAATTAGAATAGGGTTTGGGGTTCATTATACTACAATTACAACAAGGAACCCCCAAAATCGGTAGTTATTTAGGCCCCTGTGGTAAGCCTAAACCGACATCTTCGACTCCCCCGATCGGCCTCAACTACTACGCTGTGCGCCCAGAAACCCCATCCTGCATTACCCATTATAAGGAATATACCATAATTCCCATAGTTTAAGGTCCTTAGGGTAATGCAGGATTTTGTCCATCAACCGTATAACCAATTAGAACACATAGAATACAACAGACTAAAACAGAATAGAATAGAACAGAATAATTAGAATAGAAAAGAATAGAATAAAGCATAATGCAGCACAACCTCGCGCCTCTTCATGCAAAGCTCTTGGACAAGGGTTTGGGGTTTTTGGGTCCAGAGCTCAATCCGCCGACCCTGGTGGCGTGCTGGATGGGTTGGAGGTGAACCTCCCTTTTTCCCTCCTTCAGACCCCAAATCCCCCCTTCCCCTTCCCCTTCCCCCCCC